>JARHVA010003939.1:737500-782500 GCA_037957365.1 Torreya grandis | reverse complement strand
CAAAATGGCCAGGTTGAGATATTTTATAAGTGATAGTTGTCTTTGAGCTTCCTTAGTGTTAGTTTAATGTAATTTAGAGTGTATTTCATTTTGGTACATCACCTTTTTTTATTTTTTTAGTCATCCTTTCAATCCTTTTATCCCTTTCCAAAGTAGAATCAATAGTTTATGTGATCCATCAAGAGGAACCAATCTTATCTAGAGGCTCAACCCCATCATAGAATACCCATAGCCTATGGTTGTTCCTATTTTTTATCTAGGAGTGAGAGAGCCTAAAACAATCTCCCACAAGGGTGCAATTTTATGATGTAATAGGACCCACATTACCTCGAAGGGAAACTTACCCTTTACCAAACCTTCCATTTTAAAAATAACCTCATAGGTTACTTCCACTAAAATTGACCTATAGGACAACCTTCCCAGATTACACTATCCTTGTCTTCCTTTAATGGAATCATGAAAATTTCTAGTTCCACTTCTAGATCCTCCACTATTACTATATGACATCAGTTGGCCAAAGAAGAATTCTCCATTTTTTTACTTCCCCAATTTTTTCCATGTAATTTTATACACTATAACCCCATTGGTTTTATGTAATAAGATCCAATTGATAAAGACTCAAACTACCCTCTAGTGCCTCTAAGTAGATTTAAGTATCACTCTAGATGGAGATATTTTATCCATTACCAAGCTTCCATATGATTCCATGTAGGATAAAAAAATGACATGATTCATGAAGTTCCAACTAGATGAGCCATGGGAAAGTTGATCCTACAAGAATAACCTTAAAACTTATTATGAATCCAAGTACTCATGTTGTAAGCCTCAACTCCACATCTTATTAATGCATTCATCGATTCTCCAAATCAACTTGGTTCCCAAGGCCTTATTCATTATATCTATCCTTTTTATCCTAAGACCTCCCCAAGATTTAAGGGTTCATTTTTATCCCAAGAAACTAAATCAATTTTTTTACTACCATCCAACCCATTCTAGAGGAATTATCTTTACAGTTTAGTTATATCTTCCTTAATATTTATTGAAATTTTAAACATTGACATCAAATAAATATGCATTACTTACAAATAGGAATGAATCAACTAAATTATACTAGCCTCTGAGATTCATCTCCTTTTCCACCCTTCCATCTTATTTTGTATGTAATTTTATCATAGGATGCCATAATGATGCACTATTTCTACCTAAAAACATGGGCATTCCAAAATATGATCTTTGATGTAGGCTTTCAAAAAAATTCCTGGATTCTAATTATCTTATATTTCACTCTCTTTGTTACATTTATAAAGTAAATTTTTTTTATTTTCTCAATACTTACCTTTTAACCCACTACTACCTCATATAGATCCAAAATAGTTTTCAAATCTTGAGATTCTTTCTTTGAAGGTTCACTTAGTAAGAAGGTATTGTTGATGTGGGTCTTATACACATTCTAAAATTTAAATGAGGTCTCCTATAATGTTTCAGGATCTCGATGGAGGTAAAACCCACTCTAGGGCTTGAGATGTAGGTATGGGTTAAACAACCTTGTGGTAGAATAACAAGTAGATCATGTAGGTTGTTAACTAGGTTTGCTTGTAGTGAAATTAATACTATTAAAGAAATTAAACCTAAGTGAGTGGGATGGATGTGTGGTATCTAATAAAGAGTGGGTAGGTATCAATCAATAAAATTGAAAAAGAGGGAAAGGTAGAGTATTAAATAAGGTTATGGGATTTGAAGAGGTCACTTCCTGGTTGGTTTTTTGATGGACAAGTGATTTCAAAATTAATGCTTACTTCTTGTAGCTATTGCACACTCTTAGGTAAACATATATATGAAGTCTAGGAAAAAATGGCTTAGGAAAATTTATGGTTTCAACTAAAGGTTTCTCCCTTTAGATTTGATATTTCACACCCTTGATTAGAAGGTTATAACTCAGACCAAGTAGGCCTGTAAGGTCAATGTTTCACACACTTATAAAAACATACTAGAAAGAAAACACCCTTGCATACTAAGAATATTAATGTAGTCTAAACTAATTGTTTAATAATCAATGAAATCTAGTAACTTTCAATTTTTTTTGCACATCTAAGGTTAGCATACATTAACAAAATAATAGAATTATCTATAGATTTTGTACACTTTAAATTTATATATCAACACAACTAGAAAATAAAAACCTTAATAGCATAATAATGGAAGGAGAGAACACCAACGTAGTTGCATGGTAATCAAATCTAATTTTTTCCTATATTGATAAAATCTTCCAACCCTTTGGAATATGAAATTACATAAACATATAAACTTAGGGATGGGATGCCTCATCCTCAAAGTGGATGTGAAATCATGGTTACATTTGTAGTTATAACCTTAATTCCAATTTTAGCCTTAAAATTACATGCTTGCATTCTCATAGCTAAATACAATTATGTTAAGATCAATTGGCCTATATAATTTAATATAACACATGAATTCTTAAAAATAGTTCATGAAAATTTACATTTATGATGTAAGTGCAAGTAAAACTATAAGTGAAAAAATAAGTATTATTCACATGTATACATAAAAACATTAACCTTCAACTCAAGGCTGATTGGGTGTTTGCATGACAAACTAGGTTTTTGGATGTGTTTAAGTGGATGCTTGTATTAAACTAGGAGTTGAAATACCAATGTTCTTATTTGCATCCAAAACTTGATAGTGATTATGGATGATGTCATACTAGTACTTGATTATGTATATGTTAAGTAACAAAGGCTTATGCACCTTATTTACCTATTATAGGAACCTTGAATGCTCAATCTTTATAGTCCTAAAGTTAGTTTTGAATATCTCAACTTAGATGACCTTTTTCTTGGAAGAATTGAGTTTGTCTTCTATTTCCTCTAAGGTATTTCCTTGTATATTCTATTTGAATCATGTTGTAAGAGTTGGTCAAAATTAGACTTGTTAATGAGCCTACCTATGGATTCCTTTACCTATGAAATCTTTAGTTCATCCAAAATATTCCAAATGAGAGTTTCATATTCTGAGTACTTAGGCATTACTTCCTCAACTACATTGATCTAATATTTGGCCTCTTGTGTCTAGATGACTACTAAAATGAGGGCATTGGTAGCCTCTAATGGTGCCATTAGATTTAGGTGTGCATATGATTTTCCAATTGTAAAAAGAACAATAAATTTCAATTTATTCTTATTTATTTTTAAAGAATTAAAAAATTTAGTAGTATTTACTATATGGGGTTCCAATTATACCATAATTACACTAATACATTCAAGAATATTATACAACCTAGATCTAACATTCCAGACATCCATTTCTACTTGTACTAAAACATGCATAATCTACTACTATTCCATTATTTATTCCAGTTCTTGTTCTAGTTTTTCCTCCCTATTTCTATTCCTTCATGTATTTCTACTAGATCATATTTTTGAGTTACAAGATAGGATTTAAAATATTATATGTATTAGGACTTCCCCAATTTTCATCATTTCCTCTTGGATAAGGTAAAAGTTTCTTGTCTCTCCTCCACTATGACTTCTCTCATAATATCATCTTATATCTTCCTCTTTTTGACCCTCTGCACACTCCTAGTATATTTCTAAAATACTAAACTTATAGTGGTAAATTGTATAATTACTATATTAGGCCTTTTGGAAGCCTTTAACTATATGTTTGTCACCATTGTGGGAATACTAGTTGGGATAGATTCATGGTTTGAGTGTCTAAAATTATAGTCTCACCCAACATTTATCATCATGTCTACCTTAGGGTTTCCTCTATTAGGGGATTAGGAAGTGAAATCCATAAGATTTTAGACCAATCCACTCCACCATATTATGGTAGTGGGTGGACTTTATAAACTAGATTCTTATTTTCAACTTTCTTGGTTGTTATCATAGCTGTATCCTAAAAGGAACTATGAGGAACTTGTAGACCTAACTAAGAAAATGACACATAAAGTTGGGGACTTACTACTACTCCCTTTTTATTCTTAGTTACATTTTTTATTTGTTCTTATAGGGGCTAGGACAATAGTGGAAAGACACCAATAAGAATTGTAGGAATAGATGTATAATAATTAATTAGAGGATGAATAACTTGGGAAATAAGAAAAATAAGGGTAGAGGAAAGATCCTCTACATTCATAACTATAAAAGTTAGTTAAGAAGTAGGTTGTGTAGGATAAAATTATACCTTAGGGACCAAGAGGGGAGGGGGACTAGTAGGACTAAGTGAAACATGATTAAATATACCAATAGTAGAAAGAGAAATATGAGAAATAATAAGGGTAATGGAAACTAGATGGGATTCTTGCTCACCTGATGGTTGATTATGTAGTAGTGCTCCCACCTTTGTGTCTTGGAGGATTAAGATCTTGGATGTTTGTAGTTTCACCTCCTCATCAGTGGAATGTCTTATAATTTCCTCTTAAGTGGTTGGCTCCATTGATGGTTATTCAATGGCTAGGATTTATGAAGCGGGATGAGCCCTTCGATTCCTTCTATAGAAAATGGTTATTTTAGTAGCTATTAAAGGAGAATGTTATGTGGTTAAGGTAACCACTATAAAAAACATTAAAATAGATACAATATCTAGTTGGGTAGAACCCTCAGAATATGAGGATTCAAGATAAATAGGTTCATCTTGTTTTACCCCAAGTGAGGTATCAGGCACCCTTGATTCTTTCTTTACTACCTTGAGTGTCACAAGGGGTGTCTAGGAGGGTTAACCTTGATCCTTTGATAGCTAAAAGGATTTATTAGCCTAGAAGTTTGATCAATCCCATCCTCCAGCTAGTGGGAGTTTAGTCTATGACTCTTATAAAGAAAGGGAAGGTTCCCCTTGAATAATTTTCAAGAATTTTTATTTTAGGTTAATCGATTGTGCCATTTCCCTCATTTGGTAATCATTATTGGAATTGAGGAATAATAAATCATGATAATAGGGATCACATTGGTAGTCTATGTTAATCCCCTTGATATTTTTTTATACCTAACCATGGGGATCCTAGTCCCTATGTGGGAAACTCATGAATAAACATCCATACTTAGGGGTAGACATATTTAAAGATGTGCATAATGTTATGAGTGTATGCATATACATGAATAAAAGAATAATAATTAAATATATGGTTACTAATATAGTATAGAATAGGGTTTTTAAGTGACCTAATATAGACTATGCTAAATACTACATTAAGGAGGTAGGATATCATGTAGAAATGAAATCCTATAGGTCTCTTGTCCTTGTGCAATATTTTCTCTCACAACATTGCTCCAATCACTTAATCTAGAGTGAATGTCAACTTCAAGGTCATTATAAAATTGAGAAATAAAACCCACTCCATGTGGAACAATTCAATTATTAGATAGACAAATAAAATATTTAAGAGGGCCATGCCAATTTGAATTCCCATCTTGAATTTGGTCAATAGTGTGGGAGGCTTATCATTTAAGTTAATGGTTTCCTTAGGGAGCATCCAGCTGTTGAGTGTCTTCTCAATTATTTTTGCCTTCTTCCATGTTACTAACCTATGCAAATCATAAGTGGCATATACAATAGGGAGGGAGAGGCACCTTTGAAATGCATCACTAGAGATACATGCCATGACTATTCTATGCTCCACATGGTACAAGAATTCTCCTCTATTTATTTTCCCAAGGAAGAATAGGTCACATAGGAGGTCAATGTAAGGCATGACCTCTGGCTTCACTGTTACAAATTTTAGACCTTAATTCTTGAATGTGAATAGGCTTATAGCCAATTTTTATTGATTTGGAGTCAAATTTTCCTCATGTGTATGTTCATCAACTTAGTGTATGACCTCCCACAATGTTGAATAATTGTTAAAATCATTGTTGAATATTGTAAGTTCAAATAATATATCCTTGTACCTAGTAGAATCTTTGATAGAGAGCCTTGAAGGGGGAAGAGTTCTTTAGAATGCTATGGATAATGATGCCATAATTATTCATCTATGTTGATACTAGTCTAGTTTGTAATTTAATTGCTCAAATCTCTTGACTATATTGCTAGGTTGGGAACACTGACAACTAGGGCTTGATCATAAGGGGGTAATTGATCTTGCAAATTAGTTTGAGATCAAATGGGTACATTGTCATTCAAACTAATTTTATATAAATTTAGAATTGATTTCCAATTCATGTGTCATTAATGTTTAATATCTATAACTTTGATTTGTTTATTTAATTTGAAATTTTCCAATTTATTTGGTGGGTATGACATGTAAGCACTATTGATGTTTAGTAGGAGTGACACATCATTTGATTTTTACAAGTGTTATTTTGTAACTTTTTTAGATTTGGTTCACCATGACATGGGGATTTCAGTGGTCATGAGTTGGGAGTCATGAATGATAATGTTTGCAATTTAGACAAGTCTCTCAGATAAAAGTTATGGACACTTTCATTAAAGATCAAAAAGTTGGAGGAAAGCCCAAAAGAATTTCTCTGAAGATCGAAATATGGTGTGTTCCTACTGAACTATTTTTTTGAATAAAATTGAATAAAACTAAAATATGTAGGATAAATTTGCAAAACTAAATCACCAAAACACTTTCACCGAATACTATTTTGTGTTAGGTAATTTTGCTTAAGGGTCTTACCAAAAAAATCTTCCAAAGACTCAGATAAGCTAAAGTTTAAAACTTTAAAAATATGGTTCCCAAAGAGTAAATGGTGAAGTGTTATGATACAAGGTAAATAAACCATTAGAGGTCCTATAAATAGGAATTATATATAGATGTTATGAATATTTAATTTGAAGGAAAATACTGAAGTGTAAATTCTTGTAGAAGTCCACATAAATGTGAAGCACCAAAAACTATTGAAGGTAGGACTTTGAACAAAAGTTTTAAAGAGAAAGTTTTTCTAAGCATAGTTTCAAATGAGTTCATTGAAAGAATGATTAGAAAAAAAAATCACCAAAGACCAAAATGGATCAAATTTTTTTGCCAAATGAACATTCTAAAAAAAATCGCCAAATCCCCCTTTGTGTTATGTAGTTTCACTAAGGAGTTTTTCCAAAAAAATGAGTCAAGACACAATGGCATACACATAAATTCTAGAAATAGTTAGTAGGTTTGTCCAAAATCTAAGTATGTTCATAGGCCTACCAAATAACAAAGTTAGTAAAATACATAAGGCCTTTCATTTTAAAATATTTTCAAGAAAGGTCTACACCAATTCCAAAAGATAGTGGGTCCATATTTAAAAAAAAGAATGGGGTTATGTTAGGTACAAAAAATGGTGACTCGTAAGGGAAATATTGATGAGTATTTGAGAACCCAAAACCTTTGGTTAACAAATCTTAGATCAAACATGAACCATTATACATAGAATGATCAAATCAGATATATAAAAGAGACTCCCAATAGTCACATACAACATACTTTCCTTTTCATTTACCCTAGATCCATGTGTGAGGAAATTATTTCCTTTTATCCTTATTATCAGGATTTTATTAGAGAATTGGGATAACTATAGGTTTTATTCTAGTTTCTATAAAAAAGATTTAAAAATTGGGGAAGCTTTGATGTTGCTCTACCACTAGACAAGTGTCCATATCCTTAACTGAGGTACCATGTGTTCCTTCTCTTTTATTCTCTTGTATTCTTACATGATGCATGGTATATTAACTTTATTTCATCATTTTGAGATTTTGATCACCTTTGGATTTTTATTTAGGCCAATTAGATCACTCTTTTGAGGATGCTTTAAAATCCTTATTTTTTTATTTTTTTATTTTATAGAATGTTGATAGAAGAGGGAGAGCATAAACCAAAATGAGCTAGCATCTATGAAAGTATAATTTTACTAGATTTTTTCTACCAACTATACCCATATTAATGGTTATTTATTCAAACAAGTATTAATATGATAAGTGAATTTGATGCATGGGAAGTGAAAAATATTTCAAAAATTTATATGTAGTAATGAGATTAGCCCTTATATGTCTGATTGAAGCATTCAATGTTAGTAATTTATGATTATTTTTTCTATTACACACCTAAATTATAAAAAACTAAAATGTAAGGGTGAAAATTATTCTAACTAAACAAATTGGTGTACCTCTTAATGGTATGTTTTCTCATAGGTTGATCCTTTGGATTTTGAAGATGTTAAAAGAAGTCCTAATAGGTTGGATACTTGATTTGAGCATACTAGGAAAATTCAATTAGATTACCATAGGATAAATAAAAATGTCTAATTTATAAATAAGGAAGCTAAACTATAAAATGAACTATTGAAAACTTGGAATGCTAACCTAAGAAGTAGGGAAATTATTCTATGAAAACCATGAAACTATTATAATAAAACAATAAATCTAACCTAACACTACTCTTACCATTACCTTTGTTCTTACTTAAGGACACCCTTAGATGGTATATCCATGAAGTAATGCTTCAAAAATTATCCATTGATTGATATGTCATCTCATTGGCTCAGAGGTCCCTTAGATGGAAAGAATTATTACCCAAGATATCTAAAATTTGATAAGGTCTAATATATAATAGGGTAAAATTGTCATGTTGTCCTCTATTTTCATGGAATTTGTCTCACAAAATCACTAGGTTATATATTCTCAATGATTTTAATTTTTCTCTTTTGTTAAACCATCTCTTCACTATATCTTGATGTTTACTAAATTTCTATAAGGCCTCAATCCTTGAGTCTTCCATCTCTATTATGTCCAAAAATCAAGACTCCACATTCTCACTTAGTTTCATGTAATCCTACATAAATTGATATGTTGGAAATTTAAGCATGATGAGAAAATAAGTTATCTCCCATAGACTAGTAATTAAGGTAAGGCCTTGAGTACCTGCTTGTATCTTATTTGATCATCCCACAATGTATCCTTTTGTAAATTATGCCAATCTTTAGGTTTGTCTATTGAAAAATTATTAATGGAATCAATTAGGTTCTTATTTATTGTTTCAACCAATCTATTTCATTTTTAGTAATGGTTGGATGATGATCTAATCATGATTCAATTATTGTGGGTCTACTTAGTAAATTTAATTGATTGGAATGATATCCCATTGTGATAAACTAGAGAGATGGGAGTAACAAATCTAGTTGTGATAGTTTATTCTATAATTTTTTCACATCTTATGCTATTGAATGATTTTTAATTATAGATTCAATCCATTGTGTATAATAGTATGTAGAAATGAGTATAAACTTTTGTCTAGTTGAATAATTAGGATTAATTACCCCAGTCCAAGCCCCATTGAGTGAATGGCCTTCATTCAATCACAGGTATAGAGGAATTTATGTGTGTACTTCTATTTTTACTAGGAATTGACCTTCATGATATTAACTAACATGAACATGTGCATCTATGAAGATGGTTGGCCAGTAATAACCCATTATAAGAATTTTATGTGCTATGGTGGTTCTAGAGGGATGATCACTGCCTATCTTCTAGTTCAAAATTTCCATAATTTCTTAAACTTCTTCTCATGATACACATCCCAGGTACTACATTCATAATTCATTCTATATAAGATCCATTTTTTGATCATGTAATGAGCCAATTTGTGTCTCAAATATCTCCTTTATTCTCTCTTGAGTTATAGGGAACAAGTACAGATGAGAAAGTATTGAATAATATTAATCTACAAGTCTTCTTTAGATACTTAAATTTCACAAACCTTTTAAATAGTGATGTGTGGGTTAGGATTAGTCATGATATGAATAATTAATTTAACCTATAATAATTGTTAGGATTAATTTCTATGTCAAACTCTTAGAAATTTTCCATCAATTTTCCTTTATGTTCTTCCACTTCATTTTGTGCTAAATTGAGCTTAATAGTAGGATATGATAGAATGGAAATTATCTTGTTACTTAGGACGTAATTTTGAAATTTTTTTACCATTTTGACAAGGGAAAATATTTGTTTGTCTATCATGGAATACTTGAGTTTTGATTATTTCAAGTTTGTGCTCATGGACAAAATAAGATGATTGTTTTCCTCTTTCTTCTAGGCTAGCATGGCATAAATAGTATTTTTTGAGGTGAATCAATACAAGAAGAAGTATTTGGTGAAGTATAGACTTATTAATACAAGGGCTTGATATATTGCATCTTTAATGTCTTGAAAATAATTTTGCACCTCTGCTATCCATTCCACTTTAACATCTTACTTGAGCATTGCATTTAGATGTCTAACAATTTATGTAAAGCCTAATATAAACTTCCTCATGAATTTTATCTTTACAAAGAAATATTTGAGTTAATTCTTGCTATTTTGGAAGGTAAATTTTGATATCCCTTGAATTATATTTGAGTCAATTGTAATTCCATATTTGGTATGATGTGACCCAAGAACTTACCTTCTATGACACCAAATATGTTATTTTTGGTGTTTATCAAAATTCCAAACTTTATACATCTTTTAAAGATTGATTGTAGGTGACCTACATGATTATTGCTTGATTTTGAGAAAAATTTGAGGTCATCCATATAAATACTTATAAGTTTACCTATCAACCCTTATAAGTCATGGTCCATAGCTCATTGAAATGTGGCACCTACATTAATTAAGACAAATGGCATCCTATTATAAGCATAAGTACCCCACTTCATGGTGAATATTATCTTTATTCTATCTTATAATTCTACCAACACTTGGTTATACCCTAAAAATCCATCCAAGAAGGACATCATTAATAAACCACTCACTATCTAGATGACTTTATCTAGGTAAGGTATTAGATAATTATCTTTCTTAAAAGATTTATTTAAGTTTATGGAATCAACATAGATCATAATCTCTCCATTCTTATTCCTGAATAAAACTATATTAACCACCCACATATAATGTTTGATAGGAAAAACTAATTTTAACTCATCAAATTTTCCACTTCTTTTTGAATAAAAGGTTATAGGATATTATTTATTGGACTTTGCCTTTGATTGAATGGTTTATGGTCTGACTTCAGTGGGTTTGTATGGGTGATGATCCTTGGGTTAAAACCTTCAAGTCTTCATACATTAATGTAATCACATCCTTTTATTGAGTGAGTAAATCCTTCACCCTTTAACTTTCCTCTAGAGTGTAGTTGAAACCAATGTTGACATAGTGTGGGTCATACTCATTTCATATATTCTCCCTTTTAAATTTATATTCTTTTACTTTTGGCTACCTTTGTTTTTGATCTTGAGGATTAAAATAAAATTTTATTTTAAAATAAACCATTCCTAGAGGGGGGAAATTTTCCTTCAGTTGAATAATTCCTTCTTCCCCCAATTCATCTTGGCATAGGTAACTAATTTCCTTGTCATCAATGATTTGAGACTCAAATTATTCTGAGTTAAGAAATGGATGATCTATTGGTTATCATCAAATGATTATAAATTTTACACATTATCTATAACTGATGGAGAAGGTATTAGTTAAATAGAGAATATTTATACCTTGGATTCCTTTAAGGGTGCCAAACTGGTAGATGAAATATTTAATGAATCAATAGATTGATTCTATTCTCTAAGAATAACCACTATGTTGAAGGCCTCAAAAGACTCAATCAAATACTAGGCTCTATTTTCTTATCCTTTTATATAAGATATCTTGCACTAGCATTTATTCTTGACCCAATTGACTACCAATTATGAATCTCCATAAATTAGCAATTTCTTGACATTACTTTTCAGAGAAAAATTCAATCCCAAATTAGTGCCTCATATTCTGCTCTATTATTAGTGTAATGGAATTTTAATCTGTATGATACTAAGTATTTATTTCTTTGGGGGTATAATAATTAAATTGAGGTAGGCATCACCATGGATGAATCTCCAAAATTGACTAAAAAATTATTGATGTTCTTTCCAAATTCTTGGATAGTCAATAAATGAGGTGGAAATTTTGGTTTGATTTTGTATATGACATTGGTGTGAGTAGCCTTTGTCTTATAAATAGTTTCCTTCCTTATAATAAACCTCCATAGGAGCCAATTCTATATAGTAATATGGGATAATTCATGAGGAGTAATGTTATATTTAATATTTTTCATGTCTTCAACAATGTTATATCCTCTTTTGCCTTGATCCTATTTATTATGGAGTTATTCATTTCCTTTTAGGGGAGGTGGATTATTATCAAATCTTAGATTTGATGGAATAATAGAATTATTTGGAGGAGTAGACATTGTAAAGGGTTGATTATTCCTTAGATTACAATTCCCTTTTGATATTTCTGGAAAGCCTACACTTCATCAGAGTTATCATCTGGTTCATTGTTGTCTTCTTCTGAGAGTAAAAACTCATGCATTTCAAATAACATTGTATTTTTTGAAGAGACAACTTCTTGATGGAACTCTAGTGGATTATTCATCAAGTCTTTCTCTACCATATCCATATGGAAGATCTCACACATTACACATAATTCCACACATTCAAGTTCACTATGGTGTGATGTATTATGGACTCTACACCAATTAGGTAGATTCATTTCTACTATGTTGATATCTTGAAACTTGTTGGGAAACTACTCTATATTATTCATAGGCCTATTAAAGGGTTTTTTATATATTTAAAACCCAAAATTCTAATTATTATTCCAACCAATGGTGTTTCCCATCTTCCTCTACATATTTAAGAAGTCATTACTCCATTTTTGGACCATTATTTAGATGGAATCCAACTTTACTTTAGTAGAATCAGTTGCTTGTGAAAATATAATTTTAGAGGGCATTGAATAATTATTTTTTTTATCACCATTCATATGTACCTAGTTATTCATATAACCATAATTCTGATTGGGTATTTTCTACATTAGAGAAGGTAGTGTATATATTTGATTCTAATTGAAAGTAGGGACATTTTGATTAACATGAGGGACTAGATTCAAGGCTAGAAAACCAATATTGATGTTGGGTGTGCTAGGTATTTATGGGTTCAACTATCTATCAATTTTGATAGCCTCTTCATATGTTAAATCTATAATGGTGTTAGTAATAGATCTTTGTAGGAACACTATAGTGATTGGGTCTAGAGTGTTTCATTACATCTCCAATGCCGATGGTTTATTTGGTCTATAATATGGATTAATCCAAGTGTACATATTCTACAAACTAACACTGAAATCTAGAATTAGATCCTTAGGCTCCCTCTTCATGATGGTAAAATGTTGATACACCAATCTAGGGCTGGTAACTTATCCAAATTAGGAAATAAATGTGCTCTAACATACAATCTAAGAGGTGAACAAGTTATCTTCAAGATTGAGATACCAATGATAGGCAACATCTTGAAAGGTAAATGGGAAAAGCTTACATGAAACATCTTCATCAATAATATTCATTAATATTAAATTATCCTTGAAAGACTTAATGTGTTCCTCTACAATTATTCCTCTTGATGGGGAGAAATAAGGTACATATTTATTGGGTTCTTATGTAAATTGTGCATGCTTATTGGGATTGTAATGGTAGATCAAACTAACCAAGGGTGTTATTGGCCATAAGATGATTGATGGGATGGATGTTTTGAATTGGAGATGATGTCATATCCCTAGGTATATTGGGAAAAATCAATACATATCTAGGAATTTAATGAGTTGATAAGGGTGAAACCAAAAGACTAGTTTGGGCCCTATACCTAATAACTTTCTTGGATGTCTCTAGTGTAACTCAATGTAGGGGATAACCTCTCACTAGAAAAGGCACACAAGTGGTCCTCCTTATATCACCATATTTTATTTTTATTTATGTGTCTCTTGTGTACATTATTAAATTTAAATGAGTTAACCTATAATGTTTTAGGATCTCAAAGGAGGTAAAATTCACTCCAAGGCATGAGTTTTAGGTATGGGTTAAACAAACTTGTGGTGGAATAGCAAGAAGATCATGTAGGATGTTAACCATGTTTTCTTGTAGTGAAATGAATCCTAATAATGAAATAAAACCTAAGTGAGTGGGATGGATGGGTGGTATCTAATATAGAGTGGGTAGGTCTAATTAAAATTAACTTTAAAATGAGAGAAAGGTAGAGTAGAAAATAAGGTTATGTGATCTAAAGAGGTCACTTTCTAGGCTAGTTTCTTGGTGGAAATTTAATTTTAGAACTAATGCTTACTTCTTGTATCTATTTAAAACTCACAATAAAACACATTTATGAAGTCTGGGGAAAAATGGTATAGGAAACTTGATGGTCTCAACTAAAGATTGATCCCTTTAGAGTTGTTATTGCAAACCCTTAATTAAAAGGTTATAGCTTGGACCAGGGAGGTATATAAGGTAGATATTACACATGCTTATAAAACTATACCAAAAATAGAAAAAAAACACTCCTATACACTAAGAATATTAACATAGTCTAAACTAATTATTTAATAATTAATGAAATATACTAACTTTCAATAGGTTTTGCACATTTAAGGTTAATAGAATTTAATAAAATAATAAAAATTATCTATAGCTTTTTCACACTTTAAATTATTGTAGTAACATAACTAGAAAACCAAAACCTTAATAACATAAGAATAGAAGGAGAAAACACCAACGTAGTTGTATGAAAATCAAAACTAATTTATTCCTCTATTGGTAAAATATTCCAACCCTTTGAAATGTGAAATTACATAAATGTATAGACTTAGGGATGGGATAACTCATCCTCTAAGTGCATGTGAAATCATGGTTACATAATGCAATTAGAAACTTAGTTATAATGTTATCCTCAAAATGCATGCTTGCATGCTCACATCTAACTACAACTATGTTAATATCAGTCGTCATGTATAATGTCTTGCAATGTGTGCATGCTTACAAAAATTTCAAGCAACTTTAAATTTTTTATCTAAGTGTAAGTAAACTCTGAGTGAAAAAATAAGTATTATCTACATGTATACATAAAAAATTAACCTTCAAGTAAAGGCTAACTAGGTGTTTATATGGTGGGTGAAGTTGTTGTAGGTGTTGAAGTATATGCTTGTATCAAACTAAGACTTAAAACACTAACATTATTCTTTTATTCCAAAAATTGATAGTTCATATGGTCGATGTCATACTAGTACTTGATTATGTCCATGTTGAGTAACATAGGTATATGCACCCTATTTACTTATTATAAGAGCTTTGCATGCTCAACCTTTGTAGTCCTAAAGTTAATTTTAAAAATTTCAACTTATGTGACCTTTTTCCTAGAAAAATTGAGCTTAGATTATATATCCTCTAAGGCATTTCCTTGTATATTCCATTTAAAACTTTCTATAGCTTGTTGTAGGAGTTGGTCAAAATTGACCTTGTTGATAAGCCTACCTATGGAGTCCTTGGCCTGTGAAAGCTTTAGTTGATCCAAAATCTACCAAATGAGAGTTTCATGTTCTAAGTACTTAGGCATTACTACCTCAGTTGCATCGATCCACTCTATGGCCTCCTATGTCTTGATGACTACTAAATTTAGGGCATTGAAAGCCACCAATGGTGCCATCAAATTTAGGTGTCATATGATTTGGTATTTGTAAAAAGAATAATAAATTTCAATTTATTATCATCTATTTTCAAAGAATTAAATAATTTAGTAGTCTATACTAAATGGGATGCCAATTATACTCTAATTATACCAATAACTTCAATAATATTATACAACTTGGATGCAACATTCTAGGCATCTATTTCAATTTGTACTAGAACATGCATGATTTTATTCTTCTCTTATGTGTTATATTTATTTATTTAATTATCTCCTCACCATTTCAGTTCCTTCATGTATTTCAAATAGATCATACTTTTGAGTTTTAAAATATGATTTAAAATCATATATGTATGGGGACTACCCCAATTTTCTATCCTTCCTCTTAGATAAGGTAAAAATTTCTTATCTATCCTCCACTATGACTACCTCCTAGTATCATCTTCTAGCTTCCTCTTTATGACCCTCTACACACTCCCAATAAAATTTTCAAAAACTAAAATTAAAGTGGGAAATTTTATAATTACTAAATTCAAAATTTTGGAAGCCTCTTACTACATGTTTATCCCCACTATAGGAAGACTAGCTAGGTTAGATCTGTGGGTTTAGTGACTAAAATTGTAGTCTCACCTAATATTTATACTCATGTTTTCCTTAGAGTTTCTTAAATTAGGGGATAAATAAGTTAAGGACAAATTATTTTTGACCAATCCACTTCATTATATTGTGGTAGTGGGTGGATTGTGTAAATTAGATTCTTCTTTTTAGCCTTCTTGGTTATTATCATAGTTGTATGTTGAGAGGAACTAGGAAGAGGCACTGGTATACCTAGCTAAGCAAATGAGACATGGAGATGGGGACCTACTATTGATCCATTATCCTTATTTGTTACCTTTTTTCTTTATTATTGTAGGGGTTAGATAAATAGTGGAAGGAGCAATAGTAAGAATTGTAAGAATAGATGCAAATGAAGTAATTAGAGGAATACCAACTAGGGAAATAGAAAAAAAAGAGTAAAAGAAGGATCATATACCTTCATAACTAGAAATTTTAGTTGAGTAGTAGGTTGTGTATGAGTAACCTCCACCTTAGGGACCAAGGGGGGAGGGGGACTAGTAGGGTTGAGTGAAACAAGATCAAATGTATTAACAATAGAAAGAGAAACATGATAAATAATGTAGGTAATGAAAATTAGAGGGGATACATGCTCACTTGATGGTTGATAATGAATTGGTGATCTCCCCTTTATGTCTTGGAGGTTCAAGATCTTGGTTCTCTATAGTTATACCTCTTAACTAGTGGACTCTCCTTTAATTACATCATATATGGATGGCTCTATTGATGGTGATTCAATGGTTGGCCTTTATGGAGGTAGTTGAGACCTTATATTCCCTGTATATAAAATGGTTGTCTTAGAATTTATGGAAGGGGCCTCTTGTGTGTTTGAAGTAACCACAACAATAGTCTATAGAATTGATGCAACATCTAGTTTGGTAGGACCATCAGGATCTGAGGAGTGAAGACAAATAGGTCCATCTTATTTTTCCCCAAGTGAGGTATCAAGAACCCAAAATTCTTTATTTACTACCTTGAGTGTCATACGGGGTGTCTAAGAGGGATGTTCTTGATCCTTTGTTGGATGAAAAGGTTTATTAGCCTAAAAGTCTGATGAATCTCATCCTCTAGCTAGTGAGAGTCTAGTATGTGTCTCTACTAAAGAAAAGGAGGGTTCCCCTTGAATAATTTTCAAGAGGTATTCTTTCAATTTAATTTTTTTGCCCTTTCCCTCACTTGGTAATCATTATTATGATCATAGGGATCATGTTGATAGTTGATGCTAAGTCCTTTGATATGTTTATGCACCTAACCATGGGGATCCTAATCCCTATGTGGTAATATGGCCAATGAATATTATTCTCTATATCTAACTAATTTATAAAATTTATTTCAATTTGTGTAGCACATCCTTCCAATCATTAGGTGGGATCTATGAAATTAAGGTTTCTTGATTTTATGCCTATCTTCATTAGTACTCCACCATAAATGGTAGGCCATTTCTACTCTGCTAGTTTTTTAGGGACATACTTGGGGAGGCATAAAGGTGATACATTGTGGCCAATAACTATGATAACCATGTAATTGGGGTACAAATAGTAGTATCCCCTAATCAATAGTGTATCAATAATGCTATTTGATATTATATCTAGGGGAACTCATGGATATCCATCCATACCTAGGGGTAGATGTCCTCAGATATGTACACAATATTGTGATTGTATACGTATATGTGCATGAAAGAATAAGTATCACATATATGATTATTTATATAGTTTGGAGTGGGATTATAGAGTGACCCATTATGAAGGTAGACTATGCCAATGACTACATCAAGGAGGTAGGACATCATATATAAATGACCTCCTAGAGGTCTCTTGTCCTTGTGAAATATTTTATCTCTCAGCCTTACTCTGATCACTTCACCTAGAGAAAATGTCAAATCTAAGGTCATTATCAAATCAATAAATGAAACCCACTTCATGTGGAGGAATTTGATGCTTGGATATCTAAATAACCTATTCAAGAGGGCCATACCAGTTTAAATTATCATCCTAAATTTTTTCATAGGTGTGGGTTGTTTATCCTTTAAGTTAATGGTTTCCTCAAGGAGCATCCAAATTTTGAGTATATTCTCAATTGATTTTTCCTTCTTCCATGCTACTACCCCATGAAAATCATAAGTGTCATATGAAATATGGAGGGATAGGTAAATTTGAAACACATCACTAGGTATGCACACCATGACTATTTTATGGTCCACATGGTGTAGGAATGATCCTCTAGTTATCTTCTTATTAAATAGTAAGTCTCATAGGAGGTCAATACAAGGCATGACCTCTAGCTTAACTAATACAAAGTGTATCCTTTGACACTTGAATGGGAGAAGGTATGTAGCCAATTAGTATTGAGTCAGAGTCAAATTTTATTCATGCATATTTGCATCAACCTATTGTATGAACTCCCATAGTGTCAAGTATTTTTTATAATCATTGTTGAATATTTTAGGTTTAAATAAAATATCCTTATACTTAGTATATTATTTGATAGAATACCTTGAGGGGTGGAGAGTACCTTGGAATAATCTAGATGGGGATGCCATTATTATTCAACTATACTTATAATGATCTAGTTCACAATTTTATAGCTTGATTCTCCTGATTATACTATTAGGTTAGGAACATTGGTATCTATGGCTTGATCATAGGGGAGCAATTGAGTTTACTAGTTAGATTGACATTAAATTGGCATGTTGTAATTCAAATGACTTTGATATAGCTTTGGAATTCATTTATAGTTTGTGGACCAATAATGTCTAACATCTATAACTTTGATTTTATTTTTTAATTCAAACTCCACTTCATTTTGTGGGTACACCATGGAGGCACTATTGATGTTTAGTAGGGTGCCATATCATTTAATTTTTCTATGTGTTTTTTTATCACTTCTTTGGCTTTAGATCACTATGCCATAAGGATTTTAGTGGTTAGGATTTAATATATAAAAATGTTTGAGAGTCAGATGAGTCTCCCAAATAAAAGTTTTAAACACTTTTTCTAAAGACTAAAATGATTTAGAGGAAATCCTTGAATAATTTCATCAAAGAATAAATGTGGTGTGTTCCCACCAAACCATTTTGCTGAATAAAATCACTGAACACTTTTGTTGAAGATCCTTTTGTCCTAGGTAATTTCACTTAAGGGTCGTGCCAAACAAATATTTTAAATACCTAGATAAGCTAAATCATAAAAATTTGGAAATATATTTCTCAAAGATAGGTACTAAAGAATAATTGGCAAAGTGTTTTAATATAGGGAAAATAAAGCTTTGAAGGTCTTGTAAATAAAAATTATGTATAGATGTTCTGAACAATTCCTCTAAAGGAAAATTTTGAAGAGTAAATTCCTAAATAGTTACATATAAATGTGAAGCACGAAAAACTACCGAAGATAGGCTTTTGAACAAATTTTTTGAAGAGCCAATTTTACTAAGCATAGTTTTGAACAAGTTTGGTAAAATAATCATCCAAAATTTTTTTTTGAAGACCAAAATGGGTAAGAAAAATTCATCAAACGATGTTTTGAATAAAATTGTTGAAGACCTTTTTATGTTTAGTAGTTTCACTGAGGAGTTTTGCCAAAAAAATAGACAAGACCTACATATACACAACTTCTAAATATCATTAGTAGGTTAGTCTAAAATCAAAGTATGTTCATAGGTCTACTGAATAACAAATTTAGTTCAATACATAGGGCCATTGATATTAAAATATTTTAAAGATTGGGCTAGATAAATTCTAAAAGTTAGTGGGTTCTATTGTCACTCAATTTTAAACCCTTGGATGGGTAGTTCAAGCCTTCTCTAAATTAAGTGGAACATGGGATTACCCATAAAATTGTGGGTTGTCTATGACAAGGGTAAACCTCTAGATTGAAGGAATATATCAATTGATATGTATATTGAATCTCATCACCTATATTAATAGATTATTTTAGATGAAAAGGCATAGAGATAAAATTAAAGGAACCTAACCTAATGAGGTGATGCACTGAGTTAATCTACACTAGACTAATATGAACATGCACTATGAAAGATGATTCACAAGATTTACTTCAACATCAAGGTTTCCTTAACATAAGTATTTCAAACATGAAGGTGATATGCCATGTAATTCTAAAGGTAGATGAATAAGAGGTCTGATTATATATGATATTGATTTTCCTTATAATTATAGTAGATAAAGACACTAACTACACTTCATGTGACCTATTAGAGAGAAAAATTCTTAAATAAATCTTGAAAAAGTAAAGTGAACAAAAGGATATATTATTATCACTTGTCATTCAACTATGCACTACTTCACATACTTAGACAAGAAATTTGAGAACTCAAAATTAGTTTGAAATTTTTTATTTTGAAGGCACAAATACTATTCAAACCAATAGGGCTTTATCATAATAGATGTGGATTATACAAACTTAGTCAAAATTGGCTTCTTATATAGAGAAGTGTGAAGAGAGAGAGAGGGGAATGGTAGGATAAGATTGAAAAATCCCTTCATGAGTTAAAATAATAAAGGACCAATAGCCTTATCCTTCCATTGGGATATGGAGTCACTCTTTTACTACAATCAAAACTGATATGCCTTTTAAATACTTCAAAATCACAACAAAAACACAACAAGAAGTAAAAACACACTATGATTCAAAGAATTTAGGGAACACACACAAAAAATACTTAAAAAACTCACCTAATATACTATATACAAAACTCAAAACATGTTTGAGGTGATGAAACACTTCTTTCTTCAACCATGATAAAAAGGATATTTATTTCGTCACAACTTCTCCATGAGAATAAGTCACCATATGATGGATATTGTAATTTTTTTTTACTTGTGAATATGGTAAAAATACTTACCACTCATAAGACCTATGGTAGTTTCAATTTGATCAATTGAAACTCCATTTAATAGTCTTCTAGTTTTCCTTGAGGTATGCTTGACATGTAGCATGTTTTATCTCCTTCATGACCATTTTGTGATTTTAAACTTGCTTCTTGAGAACCATGAAACCTTGGTAAACTTCACCTTAATCAATACCATGATGAAATTGATGTATAAAATTATCATTCTTGTCTTCTTTCCAGTACATCATGTCTATAAGTGACTCAACATCAGATTGAGGCCTAGGTTGTTCTTCAAGCACACAAAATTTTGCCTTGAGCTGATTAGATTCATTCATGACTATAAATTTATTAACAATGAATTAAAACTATTTATAATATTCAATAGGTCCATAAATCACCTTGATAATAGGTTCATGTTCTTTAGTAAGGATATTTTGATTACTTATTTATTCAAACTCTTGAACTATGGCATGGAACTACTACCATAAATAATCTTCTTCTTCATGACTATCACATTCATGGACTTATTTAAATTGAGAAGGAATAATTGTAATATATTTGAAATTTTGATGCTAGATAACACTTTAAAAATAATTATCATCATATATGTGAATAAGATAATTACCTTCTACAGCTTATTGAAGAAGAGCCTCAAGGCTTGCCTTAGAATGTTCATCACCCTCATCTTGAATTATGTATATGCCAAGGCTTATTTCTTCCATGAAATTATAGTTATAATAATCATAATTTTTAGTACCATATTAGTCTAAAAAGATATAATAAATAAACTCAAGTTTATAAGATGCTCCATCATCTCAGATATGCTTCTCTTCCTCATGGATGGTATAATTCAAATTAGAACTAGCTTCCACATATGGTTCAATGTGAAAATTGGCCAATAGTTGTGTTATTATAGTAAAATTTTCTCCATACCTTGTTATAAAGGCTAAGAAGTAAAAATTAAAAAAAAATCTTCTTATCTTGGTGCTGAAGTCTCTTCATATACAAATAGAAAAGTGTGCAGATAGATCCACCACCACTATGTCTTGTAGGATTGGAAAACTCGGGTAGTTATGAAAGAATACGTTTAAAATTTTGATGATACATATTAAATTATATGGTTTCCTATAAATATATAACATTTATTTGATACATGGATCATATTTTAATTCCAAATTATCTATAACTACTTTGGGTATGACTGAAGTGCTTGCCCCACTATCCACAATGTAGTTATGGACTAGTTTATCTCCTAAAATGAGGGTAAGATAGAAAGGTGGGGATTTTTTAAATTTGGTAGAGGGTTAAACAATATGATTGGGTTCATTTGTTATGGATAAAACATCATGTATTTGTTTTTGAGGATTGATATGGATTTGGGATAGCCACTCTTAAAGTAGTTCTCTTTGATTGGGCATGTGCAATACTTCTCAAATAGATATTATAGTCTTTATATTATTAAAGGAGTAAATTATATTAAAATGAGATACACTAAAATTTTATTACATCATAGGAGGAAATTAAGTAATTTAATCTTGAGGTAATGAGGATTGAGTCACCCTTCCCAAGTTCTAATTTTGAAGAGGTGCAAGACTTGTAGAGGCTACCACATTTGCATTCACACCTTGTTGCCTTGAAGAAGGGTTATTTGAAGATGTATCCCACATATTAAACATCTTCTAAAGCTATTATATTTAACCTTATGTTGACTAAAACTTAGGTTCTTTGATTTAGGACAAGTTTATCTTCTGCTTGAAATTTTGTAAGGCTCACTCCTTGACTACCACACTCTCTATTTGATTCTGCTTGCATGAAACTATCATCTTCTATTGCCAAGTGAGGAGTAGGCCCTCATTTAGAAACTAAATATTGACCTTCACCCTCATTAGAATTCATGTACTATCCTTTAGGCCAACATTCTTCTCTTTGAACTAGGTTACTATGGATTGGAACCATGGATCTTGTTGTGGGAGTAGAATTTGAATAATAGATATTAGATGGCCTATTAAAATTAGGCTGACATTGTCCCCTCCATTGACCATTATGCTGAGGTAGAAATATATTTTATTGTCTAGTGTAATATTAGGAATTTTGGTAGGCTTCAAACTATTGATTTGGTTGCCTAATTTTAGTCTCTAAGGCCTTAAACTTTGCTTTCCAATAAATGGCATCATCTAATTTTTTTAGAGTTTCTTTGAAATCATTGTTTGAACTTAGAATTGGAGAAAGTATTTGATAATTAGTAGGAAAGTTAGGAAAGATAGTCATTGAGACTTTTGGAGGGATTTTAATCACTTGAATCAAACCATTCTCATCTCTAATAGATATATCATAGGCATCAGGTAAAGTATATCCACCCATGTAATTAAACATGATAGATATAACAATCTTAAAATCTTTAAAATAGGTTGGGTAAAAAAAAATTATAAGGGGTCTCATGGGAGGTGGCAGCATATTCCATTTCCTTTGGAACTTTTCATTGAAGTCATGCATGGATTCCTTAGGCCCTCTTTGAGTGATATTTAGTTGATGTATGAGTGATGTGTGATCACTTTTATCTTTAAAACTTTGAGTTAAAAACTCCCCAAACTCATCCCAAGTAGTGATACATCCCCCTGACAAATTTCTATACCAACCAAGGGACTTTCCTCTAAGAGACATATCAAGAAATTTGACTACTATTTTAACTTCTATAACATTATGGAAATTTTAGAAATTAGATATGTCTCTAATATGCTCACTTGGGGTGATAGGACCTTCTCCATTGAATGTGGGAACACTCTTGGTCACATTGGGAGGGATGTCATCATAGGAATTAAGGTTTATGGTATTTTTAGTATTAAAAGCTAGGAAAAAATGTTATATTGACATGTTGCCTTCAAAATTTTCTTCACTTTATTTTTATTCTTGAATTTAAAAGTCTTATTATTATTCAAGTTATTAAAGTTTCAAGATAGGCTCATGATATTGAACTTCAAGGGGAAGTTTAGGATAAGGTAGTGGATTTGTAGGATAATAACCTCTACTAGCAGTTAATCTAGTAAGGACCATGAAGCATAAATTAAATAAATAATAAATTGGTCTATAACTATTTGTTATAACTTTAGTGGAGTCACCAAATTATAAGTAGAAAAAACTTATGTAGCTTTTATGTTGTCAAGACTAACATTTACCTTGACAAGATGTGCTTGAGATAATGGTCCCACTAGGCATGCCAGAGCTATTGTCACTCAATTTTCAACTCTTAGAGAGGTAGTTCAATCCATATCCAAATTGAGTGGAACATGGGATTACCCCTAGACATGTGGGTTGTCTATACAGGGGTAAACTTCTAGATTGAAGGGCTAGATCCATTGATATGTATATTGAAGCTTATTTGAGATGACAATGGATAGAGAGAACATGAAAGGAACCCAATATAATGAGGTGTTTCACCAAGTTAATATACACTAGACTAATATGAACATGCACTATGAAGGATAGTTCATAAGATTGACTTCAACATCAAGGTTTCCCTAACATAAGTATTTAAAATATGAAGGTGATATGCAATACAATTCTCAAGGTGGATGAATAGTAAGTCTGATTGTAGACACTAATGCTTTTAATTAAAATTATAGATTAAAAAATACACTAAATACACTTCATGTGACTTTATAGAGAGTAGACTTCTTGCATAAAACGTGAAAGAGTAAAATGAACATAAAGATAGATGATTATAACTTGTCATTAAACTATGTAATACTTCACATACTTAGAAAATAAATTTTAGAAATCAAGATCAATTTTAAATATTTTATTTTAAAGGAAAAAATATTATTCAAACTATAAATATTTCACCATAATAGCTATGGATTCTACAAACTTAGCTTAAGTGGTTGCTTATATAGAGAAGTGTGAAGAGAGAGATGGACGTGGTAGAATAAGATTGAAAAGTGTCTTCATGAGTTAAAACAAGAAAAAGAGTTATGAGACAGTCCAAATGGACCTAAAAGGACATGTGTCTCACTCCTGAAGATGCTCTAAACCTCCATGTGGCTTAGGGGTTACAAATTAGCTTGACACCTTGACTACTTCTTGAAAACTACCCTTATTTGCATGAAAGGAGTGATAAATGGACATAAAAGTCATGAATTATAATAAAATTATCTTAAAAACTAATTAAACATCTTACATGCCTTAATAAACTCCTTTGATCTAAAATTCCATCATTTATGTGCATAGGTGTCTTGAAACTATTCATTTCTCATGCCTAGCTTGGTTCAAGTGGCCCAAAACTAAAGTGCATATTATTTAAGTAAAAATATATAAATTAATGGTCTTAAAATATTGTATCAAGTCTGAAACAAGCCATTTTGGTTCCTAGAACAACTCTCAAGAATCCATTTTCTCCTTAATCCCTCATTAGGCCTAATTTCCTTATAGCCTTAATTTCCTGTAAACCTTGTTTAAGGAGTTGTACAAATTATCATAATAAAAAAGGTCATATTATAAGACCAAATATGGATTTATATCTCCATGTAAGATTCCATATCTTGACTTTGAGTGGAAGTCCATCTTTTCTACCTTTCTCTCTCTTGAAATAGGCCTTAAAGAGGCCTCCTTACCTAAGACCTTGTTTTCTTGCTCTATAATTATTAAAAACATGAAAAATAACTAAAAATAATGTGATTAACTTTAAATAATATATCAACAAAATCCATGTAAATTTTTGGGTTTTGAGACCCTATGTAAGTATAGAAACCATGAAATCACCTTGTTAACTAGCCTTATTTTGAGCATGTTTGATACTACCTTAGAAAATGGGCCTAGTTTGATTATTTAAATAAAATTATATTAAAATTTATGGAATTTAATGAATATGAAAACTCCAAAATGACCTCATACCATGATTGGGAAGTTCTCCATTTCTCAGAACACCTAAAAAACACTAAAAATCACATAAAACTAGGCATTTGTGTAAATTTTTACAAGGAACATCATCATAAAATTACACGTGGATAACCTAATTTTAGATATAAATTATTTAAAATAGGTTTTAGGATCAAATTATTCCACTTTATATGCATTTTAGGTCTTTTTCCTTTGACTAGTCACTATTAGGGTTTTAGAGGGGTTTAAGACCTATTTCAGGTCTTAATAATTGTTCATAAATAATAGATAATTAATTGAAATTCTTACACTTGGAAAAAATTCTTGAATAACCTACTCAAATATCCAAAATTTATTACACTCCCATTCAAATTGTGAACTATGGCATAAGCATATGAAGTTGTTCTTCAGGTGACATGCTTAATGTTTCTTTAGCGTGAGATAGATCCAAATTAGGTTTTGGGCCTCAAAACTTTATCTCAATAATGATAAAGGTTAAAAAACATCTAAAAAATTAACCTTAATGATTATACATTCCTTGGTAGTGATCATCACTCCTATATATGATCATGGAGTATTGGTTGGGGGTCTTGGGGTTTAGGCTTGTCACCTTCTTGATAGCTCTCAAGGGTATTTGAGTTCAATCCTCAGGATTATTTCCAAATATAGGTGTTTTGAGACTATTTACATGATTATGGATTTCCACAATGGATCTTCATGAATTTTGACATAATTTTTTTATGTCTTTGAGCTCAAATAGACTCCTTGGTCTCAAGACTTCTCCTTGCCAAAGGAGTGGGCCAAGTATGAGATAAAAAATGGATATTTACACTACTTATATGACCTTTAAATGGCCATGTATTCATTTTTTAACTCATGATAACCCATTTTAAAAAATTTTAGAATGTTATCATCCATATTAAACCCTCAAAATTTAGATTTTTCTCATGACTAGTTAGGTCTGGCTGTGTGTATCCTAATATTAGGTGTAGATTAAGTTTTTTACCTTTTCAACTTCATGATCAGGTATGAGTAGTTATATAGGATGTACCTAAAATTTTATGATATTCCCAAATTCCCTTCATTTTATACCTATTCTATTTCCAATAGCTTTCTTTAATCAAATAAAATCTTCAACAAAGTAGGTAGATTTGTATGTGTTGACTGACTATATGTAGAGAGTTGGAATTATATTTAGTCAAAATTACTCATATTTAATTTTGGTATCATAATGAATTTATGACCCCTTTTCAACTGAGATAGACATCAATGTCTTCCATATGCATCTCTTTTCTTCACTTTAGGCTTAGAACCAACCTCTGTTCTCTTTATAACCTATAGATGCCTTTAGAGGGTCTTGACTATGTTTTGTGAGTTTGACCCTCATAACTAACCTCCCTTAGTAATTGAAATTGTTTGAAGTTCTAGTTACATTCTAAATAACTCTAAACACACTCTGCTCCTTCCTTCAAACTTAAGGTCTGCTATCACTAGGGGCAACCTATGGGTTCCTCTAAGGGTATCAAGACTATATGTTATGATTGCATTCTTATGATTTTAGAAACTCACTATCACACCAATATCCTTCTCAATAAATCTTGGATTTTTTGAATTATTGATCAGGTTCAAACATATATTCATCATATGTACCCCTATATCTCTCTCTTCTTTAGGTTTAAGACTAATTGTCCAATTAATAGCCTATAGGTGTTAGTAGGCCATTTGAGCATTAGATTTAAAACCTAGTCTTCTCACCTTTTATGATTCTTGAAAGAATATAGATCAAAGGATTTAACTTACATTATGTATACAAAGTTTACAGGGTCTATAAATTCTTAAATTTTTTTCCAAGCCATTTCTTACTTGCTTCTATCTATACACAATACATGTAAGTGGTCTCTTAGACTATCAACTCAGTTATTTGACCTTCATTGGATTTCAAGTTGTCTAGTATCTTTGATGAGTTGGGTCACTATCTAAATATAATGAGGATAGGCTCTTCATGTTTAAGACTTTTATTTATGTTGATTTGACATTGATCAAGGTCCAAAATGAGGACCTATAAGCTTATGGCCTATAGGTCACTATGGATTATGTAGGGATACACAAAGAGCCACTTCATGAGTTCCTTAGCTTGTCAACATTATCAACCATCACACATTTTCTATGTAACTCATTCAAGGTCTTACAGAGCTTATAAACATTATGATAATGCCTCTTATCAACCTCAACTCATCCTAAAGTTGGTACAAACCTATAGGTGACCTTTTTATATGCAAGGTATATGTGTAGTCTAATTCAAGAATTTAGTCAACTTGTATCTCTTTGATGATGGTAGTGAGGTAATAAATATTATATGAATGCATGGAGAAGCGTGTAATGTTATTCTATGAGTAATGGGCATCTTACAAAAACTCTTTAGTCCATACCATATGCATATGAAGGAAACAACTATGAATCTTATTGGAGAGTGTGTGTATATGGTCTCTTATCTTAATCTTTATATATTTTCAATGGTGAAATTTCATCCCAAAATAATATATCATGATGTATTACTAGTAATTGATCCAAATTTATAGTCAAACTTACATTACATTGCTCAAACATAGACCATGTCACCAAATATGTCACATCTTGATTTCACCCTACGTTTTTACCTTTAAATCTATGGATTTAAAATTGGTTATAATTATTATTATGTTGTGAGATTATTTATATTGTACTCTATAAATTGTGTCATTAATGCATCTTTCAATGGGGAATTAAAATAGTAGTAATTCTATATTTAATTTTTTGAAATAAAGATTTATATAATTTGAAGTTATTTAATTATTGTATTAGAAAATTATTAATTTATGATTTTCAAAATATTAATTATGTTAATTAAAAATGAGTATAAAACCATATTAAACATTAGGATCAACATATACTTTAAATACACTTATATAGTGATAGTCAAGTGGAATTGATTGTTAATTATTAATTCATGAAATCTCTCAATGGATTTTTCTTTATAAGGTGAAGTTGAGTTACCTTACTCTTAACTTGGAAAATCAAGGGTGATAGATTGGGAATTTATCTAGAAATTACTTATGGGACTCCCAATTAATTGTTTTGGAATAAAGCCTACAACTTTGGATTCAAGTGGCATGCAAATGATGGAAAAGGAGAAAAGAAGGTATCAATGAAATAAAAAGAGAGGGATTTAGAGACACAAGGATATAAATAAGGATATGAGGAAGTGAATCAGAAGTTGTAAGAGGAAGAGAAGACTTTGGAAGGAAGAAGGGAAAATTTATCTAAAACAAAAGAAGCATACCAAGTGTATATTTTAATTAAGTTTATGTTAAATTTAATTAAAAGAATTTTTGATTATATATTTAAAATATATATATATATATACAATATATTAAAATTGGGGAATCATTTAAAAATTTTAAGTAACCCTATAGAAAGCTTATGAGAAAAGTATTATTATTAGTGCCTCACCAATTATCAACTTCCTTCTTTTCTAAATCCTAGTCCTTCCAATTCAAAAGGAAACACATTCCATATTAGTCAATGATTTCAACAAACTCCAAAACTTCCCCTTGTGCCTTAAATACACTTAAAATATATTTATATTTTCATGGATGTTAATTATATACAATTATTTGTAAACAATTGTCATTGCCTCTTTCATTGCCTTTACGTAATGATTGTTATCACTAGTTTTGGTTTCATCCAACTACATTTTTGGGTTTCCATATCAAGTTATTTTCTTTTATTTTCTTTAACTCACCTAAAATAAATGCACCTCTATTCTATTTATTTACCATCCAAAGAACAAAATGCCCCATATTTTTATCTCATATATTTTCAACTAAAGTAGAACCATGTTCCATCCAAAAATAAAGATTTTAGTAGAATAATAAAGCCTCTATGCTTTTAGTAGAATTTATATAGGCATTTACCTCCATGACTAGGCATGGCATGCATATAATGCATATGTACTAATTTCACATTTATTTCTACAACAAACCATTACCTTGACTTTTTATATGTTATTAATTACATTGTGAAACTCAACTAAAATGGGAACCACACTAGTACATTTGTTTCCATTGGGTCATTCTCTACTAGTATAAATAGGCATGTTAGGTTTTGGGGGGTGGTTAGGCACCAAGAGTAATGCTTTCAATAAGACCCTCTCATAAAAAAATGTCCATCTTTAATTTTGATCACCAACTTTGATAAATCCTTGGGGATGGAGATTATTACATCATGGGGTAGCTCCTCCTCTTGTAAAAACCTTGATATGCTATCTAAGGACACTTTGGTCTGAGCAATCATGGAGACCAAGTTAGGGAAATTCCTAAGAGGCTCTTAAATTATTCTTAAATTGGACAAAGTAGACAACACACACCCAATAGTGAGCTACCCACCCAATAATATACATGTACCAAAAGTCACCACAAATACAGAAATGGGTGAGCCCCATAAAATAAATGTGATACATACCTATGCATAGAGAGCTTTCCTCAACTATACAAACTTTTTCCACCCGAGGCCTTCTAATTTCAATCTATAGTGCTCCTCCCAAGCCTATAATTTCATAATTCACATATTCCTAATGCATTCAAAAGTGATCCTCATTCTTTCATCCTTGGTGGGTTGTCTTTGCATAAAATCATTATGAAATGATAATTATATAATGAATATAGATAGATATTAATTTAGTGGAAATAAGTAATAATTTAATTTATATACTATTAGATAATATATTATATTTATTATTATGTAATTAAAAATTACATAATGAATATTCAAATAATAAATTGTTACCAATATATGAAATTATAATAGGGATTTTCTTCTTAAAAACATATCATAAATGAAATTTGTCAAGATAGATATAGATCAATTACCCTATGACATGCAAGTTGGTTGTCAGCATTATTTTAAACCTCATAAGTAAATTATCCAGGGGTAGGGGAAATTATATAATTTCTTAATATTTGGGTGTTTTTATTTATATATGAAATGAAAATATTATAAATATTATGAGGAAACTATCAGAATATGTTTGAAAATTATGATTTTTGGCAATACATATTTTGTGTCATTTTAAAATTATGTAAAATGGGTAATTAAATATTTTCCTTAATTTTTTTTGTTTTAGGGGAATCCAAAATTAACCATTCTTGAAAATGTCTATGAGATATTTATTTTCTTAAATGTACTTCTTTAGTATAAATAATTGAATTATGCTTAAAATTATCGATTATATAGATTTCTAATGTCATGTTTGGTTGGCATGGTTTTGTCAATGTATGCTTAATTATATTAGATATTGCATGTATGTGATCATGATCCTTAGATAAGTTTACCTAAATGGTGAGCTTATGCTTTCGATTATTGATCTGATAGTGTATTATGGGGCTGCATTAATGATATGTCCAAGCAGTGAGATAGTTTCTCAAGCTTGGATGGGTATGGATAACTTGATCAAGTGATGTGTTATGAATTTGAATAATTTGGATGACCAATGTTATTTAAAAACTTGGGCCAAAGTAATGATATATTAACATTGTCAATTCATATGCATGATTTTCATATTGTGTGATATCATAGTTGAAATGTATTTTTATTTATGATACACATTATGTAGTAGAATCTTACAACACATGGGTGTACTAGCATATCAAGCAATATTTATTGATATTTGATATTGCATACATGATGTTAAATTACCTTGATACACATAACCAAATGGTATGGGTATGTAAGGAATCTCGAATCAAGAACTATGAAATACTTACTCTATGGATATGTAACCCATCTATATGTATATATTGTCCTTGAGAAGATAATATTATGATTTGGATTTACTTAGTGGTATAAAAACCATTTGATACCCTTTTTGTATGTATTTTAAACTCATAGTGTGGTAGTATAGGAGGACATGAGAATGATATTCGACATAAATAATCCTAGCTTATACATATTTTATGTAATTTTTAGGGTTATAAAAACCATATAGTCTTCTCTCTATAATAAAAGAATGTATTTATACCTTTTCCTTGTATGTGTTCATATGAGGAACTAGTGAGTAAATATTTTTACCTTTAGTAGTTTGGTAGAACTACATCTAACTTTAATTCTGTGTATGTAGGTGACATCACATATATGTATGGTAGCTTGGGAAGTGAGTGTAAGCATAGGAAGCTAACCCTAATAGGTGTTCTTTAGTGTGATATCTACTATAACTTTTCTAGAATGTTAGTGAAAGAAAATAGACTTTATGTAGCATAGTACTATTATGCAAACTTATTTGTAGGATCAAGTTTGTCACATATTATAAAGATGAAAATTTTTATGTGGTATATTTTCATGAGAAAGTTAAATGTGAATATGACTAGACACTTATAGAATAACAAAGCGCATCATTAGGTGGGCCTAAATATTTTATTCTCATTGTATTGTTACTTAGTATAATCCTGACTTGCTTTATTATTTTGGTTGGGTGTAAGATTATTATTGGTGTTGAGTCAAATACTCAAACATGAATACCTATGAAAGTATTAGATGTCATAGATTTTTATAGTATGAAAATTACGTGGGTGGTACATAATGTATTCATTATATCTTGACCCACACACACACACACACACACACACACACACACACACACACACACACACACACACACACACATGTTATAAAGGGATTGTGAACTATGATAGTATGGGATATCATAGGATACTTTAGCTTAGATGTATATAATTGAGTAGTACATACTATAGCTGTATGTTTGGACTCTAATCTAAATTAATTGTATTAATTATTTTATTGGTTATTACTTGAGTAATAATTCATAGTAGTTAGTAAAACAACATGTATGTGTGTATATAGTCTTGAGAGTATTAACAAACGATAAGTTTGAATGTTATGTACTATATGTCTTGCTTTGTTTTGTGTGCTTAGGTTACTTTTGTGCCTAGCATGTGATTATATATAAAATTAGGAATGAAAATTCCTTCAACATTAATATTATCTAGGTTTTATGTGAGAGTGTTGGGTAAGCACACAACCCTGGATAATAAGGTGTTAATGCTAGAATATTCACATATGAAAGAACTACATCACACCCTAATTCTAAAGAGTAGATATGTAGGCTACCTAAGATTGTGATGAGGGCATCGAGTCTAGATCCTTATGCTAGGTTAGGGTATACTTAATTGTATAGAAATCTGAGCAAATGGTTAAACTAGTACCAATTCTTAGTATGGGAATTTGGATTGTGCTAATGTCCCTAGAAAGATAGTAAACTTTTTGAATCATAATTTTTATTCTATTACTTTAAGTATGAGAATGTTGAATCTATTAATATGTGAAGTTGTTGATTATATGAATGACTAAATTATTCTAACAACTGTGGTTGAATGAATATTCAATGTTTAGTTTAAAAAAAGAAAAACTTATTGCATTTTCTAAAAACAACTAGATAGGTTGTTACAAAAGATCAAGAACACTTAAAGAATGTGGGCCAAAACACATCTCAGACAAAAAAAGGAATCCATGAAAATGAGTGGGTTTCCATGAGTTATGAGGCATTAAAAACCATTGAGAGTAACAACCATGAAAATGAAATAGGAACTTACAATAGGATCCACTAGAATGACTTGTACACTAGGATATTATTCCTCAAAAATAAATCATCTCATAGAGATGAGTTGGATGATGAAACCACCATTAAAAAGAGATACATGTCCTCTAAAAACCACCCTCAAAACCATTATTCTCCATTGAATTTTGAACTAGATAAATAAGTGCAACAATAGACCCCTCTTAGATGAAATTGCCATAGTGACCTACTATCACTCTTAGAGATTGTTCATAAAGAATAGGACACCAATAGGTAAACATATTTCCACTAATTTGAAGATTACTAGGAATATTAAAAATTTCTAATGTTTTATATCTGAACTCTCTCTCTCTCTCTCTCTCTCTCTCTCTCTCTCTCTCTCTCTCTCTCTCTCTCTCTCTCTCTCGATTGTACTATTCATATCAAATTTGCCTTCCTAAGCTTATGAGGTAGTAGTGGAGGAGAAAAGGTATTTGGAGTGGAATTTCACCTTAAAACTTGGTCTAGAGATGGAAAATTATCTAGGGGATCCCAAGGGACACTTAAAAACCATTTATAACTAAAAAATGACCTTGTAAGGCCATATAAGTGCTTATAAAGTGTTTTTTTTACCAAGATTAGGTATTGAATTGTATATTCTATCATACCATAACTATCCTTGAATACTATCTAACCAACCTCTAACATCAGGGACGTTTTTAATCTTATTTAAACATTCTCTCCTTATAATGGTATGCCCAACTCTTCCACATGGGCCAAAAGGTGGCCAAAATGTGATTTTTTGCATATGAGAGTCAAATAAAGGTTAGTGCATAATAATATGACATCAAATACACATCAATAAACTTTTATAATGAATTTTAAATATATATTAAACCTTTGACCATGTTTGACTATTCAAAGAGCTTGAGATTGACCATAGGACTAGACAAGTGAACCTAAGACCAAACTCTAAACAAGACTAGACAAGGACACATATGACCATATGAGACTATTTAAGAACATTTAATACCCAAACAAGACCATGACAAAAATTTGATAATCTTATGAGGTTTTAACCTAGAGGGAGTGATCAATTTTGAATTAAGGTCAAAATTTGGTCAATAGGTACCTATTTAAAAATAAAGAATGGGGGTAGGTTGGGTACAATAGATATCATACATGAATTTAAGGTGAGTTATGCTCTCTAAATTGGAATTAAGGATCAACCCTTTTAATCTTCCTTCATGTCTTAATCAACATTACCATTATTAGGAAAAGGTAAGGGGATATATGATCTCCTTGTCTAACCCCCATAGAAGACTTGAAGTGCTTGATTACAGTGTCATTTAACATAACTAAGAAAAAATTTGAAGAAATTATCATACTAATCCTTTGCCTATAATCCTCATAAAATCCAAATCTAGATAACATCTTATCCAAAATCCCCTAATTAATTATGTCATAAGCTTTAATAATATTGAGTTTTATACACATGCTAAGTTTTGTTGAGTAATGAAAGGAGTGAATGGGTTCATGGGAAATAATTATGTAATATATATTCTACCTTCCTACTATAAATCCACCATAATATTTTGTAATAATCATCTTAAGGCATTCTTTTAATCTCAGAGCCATCACCTTTGAAACCACTTTATAAAATGAATTATAAATGGAAATTGGTCTAAAAGAGTTGAAGTATAGGCTTTCCTCCTTTGAAATGATAGATAAAAGGGTGTTATTCTATTCCTTATTTTTTTTCATTTTTGTTATTCCTAAACAAATTCCCACACATCCTTCCCAATCACCTCCCAAAAGTGCTAAAAAAATCCTACTTGTAAGCCATCCAATCTTGGGGATTTTTTTATCACATAAGATAAAAAGTGCTTTTCATACTTCTTCAAAGGATAATAGATCCATAAGATTTAAATTCATATCATCTGGGATCAACTTATGGATATTATGAATAAACCAATCTTAAGATGGATCTCTTGTGATCTCTTCCTCACTTAGCAAGTTTTTATAAAATATCACAACTTCCTTCTAGATATCTTCAGGATCCTCCAATACCCTCCCATTCAGGACTTCAATTTTGTTAATCCCATTCCTATTTATATGAATTTTAGTAGAAATATAGAGGAATTTAGTATTTTTATCTCCTTATTTTAGCTAAACTGATCTAGATTTCTATCTCCAAAAGGTGTCTTCAAGGGAAAGGATATTCTACTACTACATCAACAGACTTCACTCTAGAGAAGAAAGATCCTCCATCTACTTAATTTATTTCAATGTGATATGTATCACCTTAATTTATTATTCTATAATTAATTTATTTTCAAAGATGTTACAATTTTTTTTCTTATTTCATTTTATGGATACTCTCTTGATACTTTTCAATTTTTGACTCAGAATGTAGCACTTCAACTTGAGCACCTTATTCTTCCAGTAGTTATTCACTATGTATTCAAAGGCAAAGTCTTTTATCTACATAAATTCAAACTTGAAGGGGATCCATCTTGGTTTCAAATCATTATATTTGTTTAGGAGGATTTTTAAATTACCAGAGTCTATAAAATCTACTACTTCCACCATAATCTTAAATTTCTTCCTTACCATCTTTGAACTATGGAAAAACCTATATAGTTTTTCCAAAATTAGATAATACCCTAGTCTCCTATTATTTTATATGAAGATATTTCCATATGGTTCCAAATATTTTAATCCTATATTTTGAAAATATATATTGAAATCTGACATAGATTGAATGAGTTTAATTATTCCACCTCTTTTTTCTAAAAGTCGAAGAGTAGCATTGAAATCTCCTTGTGAAATATAGTTCATAGTATTTCCACCCATTTAGATATCTCAACTTATCCCATAACTCATTTTTTTATTCCATAGTAATAGGTCCATAAACATTAAACAATGAGAAGAAACTCTTAGCTTCTATCTCATTAACCACTACATTTATCATCTAAGAATTTGACCATATTAGGTTACAATTACATACCTTAGGTTACCATAAAACCACCAAGCCTCCTATTAATCCTATAAAATCAATGAAAATTCCTTCATCTCCCAACTAACACTTCTTGATCACCTTATCCCATATCTCCTTCCCAATATTAGTTTCCTAAAGCATGATAATGTATATTTGAAAATTTACACAAGCCACTTAACTAAGAGACACTTCTCATAGGTGTGAAAATCTATGACATTCCAACTTATTATTTTCATAATTTCTTAGTGGTATAAGTACCTATAACATCCAAATACATTATAGTGAACATCTTTTAACTCCCCTGCTTTAATTTAGATTATGTCAGACTAAATCTTCTCACTAGTCTTTTTTTTATCTTTTCCTTTTGATGGAGTAAATGAGGGAAAAAACCTTGTTACCACTGATATTTGGAGGCACTTTGAGGTTATTATAATTAACTAAGTTTTTTACACCTTTGAATTGAGGTCCTTAGAAGAATGTTGACTTTTTTTTATTGAGAAACACCCTCCTTATTAATTTATTTTAAATCTTCTTTCCCCTAAGAAGGACTTAATGATTTGCCTTATATCCCCTTAAGTGTACATCCCTTTTCCTTGATGTGATCTAGATGGAAGTTTTATTTCTAATCTCCACCACCCACTTTTGATTTAATCATATATTTATATTATTTTGGGGAAGGTTTATAAGGAGCCTCTCTTTTTTTAGTATTAATAATTAGATTTTACCTACTTTCCAATCTAGAATATTTAACTTTATTTGAAAAAAGAATAAAATTGGGAATAGACTCCAAAACATACTTGGTAAAAATAACTAGGAATGATGCCTCCAACAAAACCATTTCTACCTCTCCTCTGAGGTTGACACACTATCCAAAATTTATTAATTATTATGTTAGAAATATAGAACATAGAGAAATATTAATGAATTAAAGACATAAATAAAATGAATAAAACACAATATAATAAAAACATAGATTTAACATGTTTCACCCAATATGAGCTATATCCACATAGAAACAACCAGTCCTTATTATTCAATCCAACAAATGAAGGGAAAAAACCTAAAATACATCCACTACAATATTTTATTCACTCACACATAGTATGCCACCATGATTAAAAATACCAAATATCAAATGAGGGTTACATATTAGGGTAAAAATGCACAAACATAATTTTTACTATTAGATCTGTGACCTAATAGTGAATGGTCCAAATTTACTACAAAATTACAATATTTTACAATGTATTTTTAACAAAATTTTACTTGGGGAGGTGACCCTATTTGGGGGGGGTGGGTTGGGAATTCCCCCCCACCTTCCCCCCCCCCCCCCCCCCCCCCCCCCCCCCCCACACACACACACCCCCTATTGAGAACTAGGAATTATAATAAGATCATGCTTCACCATCTAACATATTCAATGATTGGAGTGATAGTTCCACTTTCTAAAAAAGTTTTCATTCCCCTTCCTAAAGAGACCCATCTCATAATTTAAAATTGGATTTTTTTTATTAGGGAAAAGAATTCTATTGTTCCTATTTTCTTACAAGCATATCATCTAAAATGGAGGCATTCAAAATACAACTCCAAAAATAAGACCTTATTATGTGAATTTAGCTTGATAGTTTTTAGTACATAATTAAATCCATTCAGACATAGATCCTATCATAGGATCACACTTCTCCCTTAACCATCTCCTCTACTAAAAAAAAATTGACCTAATTTATCTACACATATATTCAAAACATATTCACTCTAGTATTTTATAGGTAGTTTATACAACCTTACCCACAAAAGGACATTTGACAACCATTCTTTAGATGAGTTAAAATCAGGGGAATAACATCTCATGTATAAACCCATGTTCTTAAATAACCATAATTACACTATAAAAATTATCCCTATCAATATTTGATTGAATGGTGGCTTGAATGAAACCCTTCATCAATAGCCCAATCTTGAGTCTAGGGTTAAAAACTAATTCACTCCCATATCAAATTTTAGAGCATACCTACTTGGCCAAGCTCTGACAAATTTAAAAATTAGGTATTTTTATGATAGTTCATTTGATATATTCTCATAGCTAATATTCACTAAAACTTCTATAATTAAAAATTTCATTTCAATCAAAATTCCTTCATCATCCATAATTATCTCTCTATTGAAGCCTTCCCCTTCATAACTAAGAATTGGATGGGAAAAGATCAACTACTCAAGATCTCATAAAACATCAACCTATTCAAGTGTATTCACCTTTATAATTATTTCAAGTTTTTATATTAAAATCCTTGAATTCACCTTTGATTCTAAGTGAATTTTAAATTTTTCTTCTAGAAGCTTGACCATTATTCTTACCCTTTCCTAATTATTATCTTCTCTAGGGTTAAGCATTGCACCCATTCCAAATTTCTCTTCCAAAACCTTCTGACTCCAATCACCTCTACCTAAGCTCATCTAGTTTTTACCTTCATAATTTTCATCTCTAGTTCATTGCTTCTCATCATTTTTCCACCCTATGATCCTTGCCACCTCACCTTCGATATACTTATCCATTTTTTCACTATTAAGCTAGATTAATTATTTTTTTGAAGACCATATATTTTTATTTATTTTATAATCATTTTGAGATTTATTAGGGTAAATAGTGTTTTAATTATGGGTGAACATATATTTATTAAGTGAACTAAAATCACACTAAGAATTCAAAAAATGGATACATGAAAACCTAGGGCTAATATTGACTTGAAAAAAAAATGGAAAATTTTGTATAGGGTTTGAAATTTTTGTAAGAGTTTAATGGTAAAATATTTTACCATTTAAGATCATAACCTATTAAACCCCCAAGGAAAAAATACATGGGGAATTTTTTTATCTATAAAAAATGACATGAAACATAAATTGGTTTCAAATGAAGACCTAGTACATGATTCCCATTATACATTTGGAATTTGATAATTTATATAACATTAGAATGAGATTAAATAAGTTTTAGATTTTCTATTGAAAACATAGGGACTTGGATATGTTTTTAAATGTCCTCCAACATTTTGGGATATTGAGAATACATTTCAAATAATATTTTAGGGGTTTTTCACTATATAATTATGGATATTAGAGAGTGATTTTTTCCCATGAGTATATCTCAAATTTTTATTTGACAAAGGAGCTTACATATCTATTTTAAGTAAAAATTCATAAACATTTAAATTAAACATGCAAAAGAGTAAAACAAGGGTCACTATGTGTAATGCATATGATATTAAAGGATAAATTAAAATTATAGTAAAACCTAAGGGATCTATCACATATAAAACACATAAGTGGATATAAGAACATGCTCAATGTGGGCTGAAAAAAATATGAAAATCCAGGAGGTGTAATACATATATGTTCACCAAAATGTATGCATAAAAATATTCCTACATCAAATTAAAAATTATATAACATAAAACATACAATAAATAATACATATGTAGTTGTATAATCAAATATAGAGAGAGATATGAATCTTTTAACTTTTTTAAACACTATTGATCTAGTGATCAAGTATTCATAATAAATTTATTTATTTAGACAATAATGAGGGGCCAAATTAATGGTTTTATTACTCCCCAACATAGACTATTGTTTCCAAATAAGTGTAAATTGATAATCATAACTTTCAGGCTTGGAATTATAGGCTTAGAATTAACCATAATATTTTATTGATTGAATGTAAATGTTATAAATATTATATTACACACACTTATCTCAATAATTTATTGAAAACATAAAATGAATAATACCTAATACTAATTCAACCCCTCAATGGACTGTTACTCTCTTTTATTATTTATAATCACACTTCCTATAAATCTTTGCAAGATTTTCTCTTTCCTTCTTATTGGAAGCTAAAATCTCAAAATCTAATTTAATTTTTATCAATTAAATTTAAAATATTGAAATATTGATATGAATCTCACTTTAATATATTGAAAACATGTAATTACTTACAATTATAATGTTATTGTATAATAATTATCAAATGAAAAATAAATGTTTTTGACAATAAATTTAGTCTTACCTTCACCACATGAAAAGTCGTTATAAATGACAAATCAAAAATTCAAAACCACCATCTATATTAAATGTAAGTTTATGCATCCTTCCAAAATGAGTGAATTTTATCTATGAGAGATGACTAAAACCTACTCTACTTGATTTTATTGAAATGTTGGAACTCTGTTGGTTCTTCTAAGACTAGTTTTCATCATCTTTGACATGTGCAACTTAGACACTTAATTTATTTCATGTTTTATTGTTAATCTATATTATTCTAAATAAAAATACCTAGGTAAATTAAATTATCCATGGGCTTCTCCTTATAAAAACCTACATGAGATGTTCCACTAATTCTTATAAATATGAAATGCACACAAATAAGTTACATCCTTAGTTGCTTTATGTTTCTAATTTAAAAAATATTCTTTGTACTCACTACACCTTGTCCTCTTGGTAATTCTATAATACATCATCATCTCAATCTCTTACTTTGAATTGTAATGAAAAATTTATCTCTAATTTATAATTGAATAATCAAAATATACATCTTATTCACTTGTTTATCCCTCATAATAAGGGTGCACATATGATACATTGAATAAATTATAGATATCAACCTCATATAATAGATTTACCTCACAAACATTCACTAAAAACTTATTCATAATTCTACATGGTCCAATATGTTTTCACTTTAGTTTGTTATATGTTATTTTTGGGATCCTTCCTTTACCTAAATGAGCCAAAATATGAACCCCTAATTAACACTCTTTTTCTCTCTTCTCATTAAGTTTTCACAATGTTTATAATCCATAAAATTATTTTCTAACTTATAATTAATTTCCATATGCATGCCATTCATATACACTAAAAAATATTGTGCTTCAACACCACTTATACTCATACCAATAGTATATCTTTACTCATTAACACATTTAGGTCTAAAACCATGCATCTCTATTTTTTTATTATATATAAATATTTATTTAATTCAAAACAAAATACCTCCAATCTCATCTCATTCACCACAAGACATATTATAATCAATTCATCCAAAGCACTATTTGAATTTTTCACTTTCATGCTTAAAAAATGGAATAAACTTAAAATAATTCAACACATTTCATAGGATTATAGTTTAAATTAACTTGGTTGTTTATGAACTATAGTATTTGATGATCTATACATAAAATAAGTTCTATGGGAAAAAAATACATCTAATTTTTGAGAGCTTGCACCATGGGATAAAAAATGAATCATAAAATAAATACTTACACTTTTGTTCATTCAAATTCTCATTAAAATAAGCAACAATCTTACCTTTTTGACTCAAAATTGCTCTTACTACTATTCCACTAACATCACAATAAAAATTGAAGAACTTTTTAAAATCATCTAATAATAAAAATATTTTTTTATTACCCTATTAAAATTTTGAAATCTATTCTTTACCGTAAGTATACATTTGAACTCTTTCCTATCACCTTTCATTGTTTATGTAATGGGTGCACATAAACCACTAAATTTCATAATTAATTTATGATATAAAAATATAATCCATGAATAAATATTTCCTCAAACATACTCGTATTTTATGACCAATCCATAATAGATTTTACGTATTTTGGGTTCATTCTTAACCCACCATGTGAGATTAAAAATCTTAATTATATCAATTCATACTTCATAAAACTATATTTATTTAAGTTAACCAAAAAGTTATCTTATTTTATTTTTTATAATACTATCCACAAGTATAATAAATTATATTATTTCATTCTACTAGATACCAAAATTTCATCCAAGTAAACAATTAAATACTTACCCATATAATGTTTCAACACTTCAGTCATGAGTCTCATGGATATTATTGGTTCATTTGTCAATGGAAATTGAATACCTACCCACTTGTACAAATCCTCCTTTGTCTTGATATAATTATTAATCACCTTCTATAATTATAATTTGATGATACCTTATCTTCAATTAAATCTTGGTTAAGTGCCTTTCTCAACTTAAGTAATCCATCTAGTCATCTACCCAAGGAAACATAAACTTTTACTTCATTTTAATATTGTTAATGGTTCTTGAATATATATAAATATGACATTAAAACATTTATTAGGTGATAAAAATATTTTTACTATACATGATCTCAAAATTTATCTTATCAAATACTTCTCTAATAGCTCTTGCATTTGTTTCTTCACCACTTCATTATCTATAAATGCCAACCTATATGCTAGGTTGTTTGTAAATATATATTCGAGAATAAAATCCATGTAATGTATAATATTATTCATGGGTGGAAATCCAATAAAAAAATAATTATATCAAACATATTTATCTAAAGAATTACACTTCAAGTGGTTTTTCACTCATGTCATTCACTGTCCCAACTTGCATTGACTTTGGAATGAAAGTAAAACATACATTTTATTTCTTTTCCTCTTTCAAAAAATATTTTTAAGAAACTATAAACACTTTAAGAATGTTTTACACTTTATCTCCTTTGTATTTTAATGGGCTCAAAATAAACCTACTATCATCTTCACATGTGTGTACATATTTTATCTACCATCATGCATGGCCTTTCTATCAAACTACCATGGTCTATCCAAAAACACATGAGATACATCCATGGGAATAATTACACATAAAAATTATTCATTATATGACCCAATATGAAATATAATCATACATTAGTCCTTCAATAAAATTTTATTTCCTTTTTGTAACTAAGACACTTTATATGGATTTGGATGTACTATTATTTTTTAGCATAATATTTTTACCATCTCATTAGATACCAAGTTATCCATGATACCATTATAAAAAATAATCCTATAAAACTTACCTTTGAATTTTCATATGGTTATTAATAAATTATTTCTTTTCATGAACTCATTATCCTCCTTAACTATTTATAATAATACTCTCTTCATCATGAGAGCCTCTCCATGTTCTGGTTCTTCCATGAGATTTGGAAATGCAACACTTTCCTCATCTACTTATGAAACATATTTTTATCCTTATTCATTTCACTATTTTTCAAAAATGATTATGGGCATTCCAAATCTCTAAGTCCAACATCTACACACTCAAATAAATTATCCATGAATCCTCTACCTTTTATTCTACCATATCATCCTCTTTATCTTAAATAATACCAGCTTTCCCTTTGTGTTTGAGTCTGATTTTGAGAAGTGCTTGATTGTCTTTCATGAGTATGTTAGCCTCTACTAGTGTTTGATTGTCCTTCTATTGAAAAAAATCATATACCCCTTGATGTATTTTATTTTCTTATTGACAACTTTTATTTTGTGTTCAATTAATATTGATAATATTCTTATATTATCCTCAACTTAAAAATACCAAACTCATATTTATGAAAAAATGAAAACCATTCATGTATATTAATATATTATCTTCATCATCTTTAACATGAACTGCCTAGATTGTGAGATTATATAATGAATTCATTTAATCATTTATACTCATTTATATTTGACTCATATTATACACTTTTATAAATAAACTTATCTAATAATTATAAGGTAAAATTTTATATTTATAATTAAAAACCATCATATTTAAGTAGATTGTTTTTATCGAATCTTCTCACCCTTTCCAACTACACATAATCCCACTAAAAAGATGTATGCCCCTTCAAATAAGTGTAGGAAAATGTTAAATTCTTGGGATACTCCATTTTATCATAATCAAAATATGTTTTAAGACTTTATATCCAATTAATAATATTTTTAGGGGATAAACTATCCAAGTATTTAGTGGTGTCTAGCCTAGGCTAGCCTTACATCTTGGAAAATAAATTCAAAAATATATCTTCTAGTTCATTAAAAAACTATCCATTATTAATATATAGGGCTACTAATTATTCATCATCACTCAAATCTACAACAAAAATTATTCTCCTTTGTATAATATCTATCCAAACTTGCTTGGTTTATTTTAAACATTTTAACCAATTTTTATACCCTTGATGATCTTCATCCTCTTTTAAGATGCAATCTTTTGTGTGCCATTAATACCCCTTATAAATTTAAAGAATAAAAATCCAAAAATATTTTAAAACCTAATACTAACTCAAATAAATCATCACACAATCAACCTAATAAGAAACAACCTTTTGATGATAGTAATAAATACAAACAAGAATGATGAGATCAAACTAATGAATTCAATAATATTCAACCTAGATTTACACTCACCTAATGGGAACAGAATTTTAGACATAATTATTAGACCAAATACATATCCTTTATTTATTGAATGTTAAAGTTACATATATTTGATTACATACACATTCTTATATTACTATATTATTAAATTCATAGCATGTAGAAGATATATCACCAGTTGGAAGTTAGACTCTAACTTAATATAAGTTAGATTATCCAAATATAATGCACTTATTCTCAACTAACTCCCAACCCTTGAAAGACTGATCTAAATTTCACCTAACTATATGATAAATAAAATAACTCTTATGATTCAAATGTTCTTGGAAAATGGTCCACATGTAAATTTTTTGATTCTAGGTAGTT
>JARHVA010003939.1:505000-732500 GCA_037957365.1 Torreya grandis | reverse complement strand
AACTAATAATAGGTAAAGTCTAATCTAGTGCTCACAAAATCTTGTGACACAAAGTGGGGGTAATAAACATGAAAATTAAACATGCATAAAAGACATATACTCACACCAATTTATATGAAATCCTAACATATGGGAGAGAAGTAAAAATTCATATCTATCTACTCTTAAAAAAGAGGAACAAAATTAGGATGACTTACCTTTTAATATGAACCTACTGAGCCTCAATCTCTCCGTTGGCCAAGGTGATTTGAAAGAGGTTGTTGTGGCATGTAAGTATGACAAGGATAAATAAGCTCTAGACCACAAAACCTATCTATGAATATAAAATACTTCTCCATAAGACAAGATCCGTATCTCCAAAGAAAGTATGAAACCCTAAGCTATGACCCTAAAGTATAATGGTGGATAAGTAGATGCATAACACATATCTCCTCTTATTCTCTTCTTTCATAAATAATGAAATGGATGTGTTTATATAGATGGATCTAACCCCGGTCCTTTCATAAAGTTTAGTTGATAAGGTTGAACCAATCATCATTATATCATTATTGATAAAAAAAAATTAGGTCTTAGTCTAGGTAGTCCAGGGGCTGACCTAGACCCTCAGTAATTTTTATCAATTAGAGTATAAGGTCTCTAAGGTAGGTAGTGTAATGTAAATCATCAATAAGGATTTTAGGCTAGGGAAGGGTTAATGGAGGTGGAAAATGACTAGAGGAGGGTGAAAAATAGGAGCCAAAGATTAGGGTAATGTTTTTAGGATATGGTTGTGTAGATAAAAATTGGTAGTAAGGGATAAAAATATTTCAAAGCACCAATGGTTTTCCCACCCCTTTTATGGTGTACACTTAAGTCTTTCACTTAGAGAGATTAAGACTTGAGGGGTTATTCCAAGAGAGAAAACATCAGTAATTGATAAAGTTTGGAAATATTATGTTTATATATATTCCCCACTCAAATCTCATCATGTGTCATGTATGTAAAACATGGGATGGTGCTTTGGGAAAAGGACATAACAACACATAACATGAAACTACATAAATTTCAATAAAGATAAAAATAAGATAAATGAAAGGAAAGAATTGAAAAACACATACCTTTACTTACCTTAGTGTTGTAGATAAAGAAGGAGATGAAATAAATGTGAAGGTGTCTAATATAGGGAACATTAGGTGAACATGTAGAGATTAGAGAAAAAGATTGAAAAATCAAAATTTTCTAAACATAGACGTATAATAGTCAAAAATATTATTTATGATGTTAGTATTCTAGAACATTTTATGGTTTGGAAAAAGAGCTAGTAGAGACAAAGATATGATCAAAATAAAAAATTTGATGGTAAATATTTGAAAGGTAAATAATTTTGAATAGTAAATATAAATAGGGTGAAAAATAATTAATTTTTTATTTTTATATTTTGAGAAAATAGAGCTCTAAAAGACCTAATTAGAGACCAAAGAGCCATCATGGTGAGGAGATGACAATTGAGATGGGGAGGACACATAGTAGCCACAACAAGTACAACATAGGTAAGCAATTAGAAATTTAATTTTTTTGAATATTTTAATTTGAAATTGAGCTAAATATAGAAAAATGACTAGTAGGAAAAATGTAGGCACCAAAATGAACCATATAAATTTTTTAGGTACACTAGGGGTAAATTAGGGTATTGGGTAGGAAGAAGTTAGACCAATAAATTCCCAAGGCATTTATGGTAAATGGTAAAAAAGTCACCATTTTGAATGAATAGAGTCAACCTAGTCGACTTAGTCCACAAGGCAAGGGAGAATGATAAGCTTGATTATATAGTAGTGGGATAATTTAGTTTATTAAGAGGGGGCTAACTGCATAGTAGTGGGCCAATTTAGTTGGTTAATAAGGGCTGATGTAGTATCAATAAAATAGGTTGACTATGCATAATGGGGCGGATGTAATAGAAAATTAAAAGAAGGGTAGTTGATATGGTAAGAATTTGAAAGGGCTGATTTAGTATCCCAAATAAAGTACATGGATAATTTGGTATTGAATAGGCCAATTCTATAAAAAATTGAAAAACTAAATATAACCAACTAATTATTATGAAAATTTAAGAATGTATTTTAATTATTTATGACATGGAGATATGATACATCCTTTATTGTTTGATATTTTGAAAATATGCCAAAGGTATTGGTGACTAATAGATGTATCATGGTAATTAGATCTACTAGAGTGATTAAATGACATGGATAGAGTATGGCTATTTACACTGGGCTTGGGATGTATCATGAAGATGAGGTGCATCTTGTTGAGTGTTGATATTATTATCATGTTCCTTAGATCATGGGAATAGTTGACCAACAATTTTAAATGAGTGGTGGATGGGGATACCATAGAGGTGTGTATCACACTAGAGGATGTCCATGTTTTGTTAGGACTACCTATATGAGGGACACTGGTAATCATAGGGACATCGAATGATATAGAGGAGCAATGAGCACTAGCCAGGTGGGAGAGGTCCTCAGATATGATATATACAAGTTTATGGGTTAGTCTATTTGATGTATATATCATGTAAATTTTAGACATATAGAAGGTCATAATTAGAATAATGATAACATGAGTGTTGTGTCACAATTTAAATGGTAAGGTACCACTATACATGATAGCCTTGTATTAATCCATTTTGGATTAGGGAGCACTATATAACTTTGGGGTTGTCTTCTAGGTCTAGATCATGCATGATATGGATGGGATGTTATCTAAAGGGAATAAAACCATGGGGATAATGGTTTTTGGAGTTCCTAGAAATATATGAATTTCCATATATATCTACTAAATGGGTTTCCCCACGTGATAGATTATAGGCTACCTTAGGTGATAAGATGGTGGTAGGATCAGGTAGCATGAGATGTGCCCCATGTGTAGCATTATAGATGAGAAGATGAGGGGAGATTATGTAGTAGTCTTACATGCACATTTCTATGTTTTAGCCTAGTTGGTCAGCCATAGAGACATGGATGGCTCTGATGTGGACCATATGTCACTATACCTAGTGGGTAAAGCCATAGTTGGTTACATGATTGCTAGGGTAGTTTGGAATCCTACACCCAATGACACTTATTAGGCCCATTTTTGTGTTAACTAGTGGACCCATGCTAACTCAACATATCTCTACATGAGGCAATCATTATAGATGGATTCTCTTTTGATACTTTTGGTGCCAACTAGGAGAATATTATAATGTCTTAAACCAGATGGTAGGTAGTTTCTTAGTGCTTGAGTTTTAAGGGACATATCCTTGAGTAATTGAATGTGATGGCTAGAGAGCACATATGTTAGAGTAGTGGATTTGGTGGGTTAACCACCAATAGTGATATCTCAATATCCATCATGCACCCATCTAACTTGGCACAAAGATGCTCCCCTACCTATAAAAACAAGCTTGGACCTAGAGTAGAGAGATGTAACTTTAATACAATGAAGCTCTATAGGATTATCTTTATAATTATGCATACATTTGATTTAAATATAGCATGAATAATTTTGATAACCAATATTGTATCACCCAAGCTAGCTTGTGAGCTACTAGGCATGCAGTAGTTTGGAGATGATCTTATGCTCTATTTTATATAAATTATATTTCTTTTACCAAACTTTGAGTTAATGAAGAATGACATTGAAAAAAATTGAGTATTAATATAATTTAGATGGTTCTCAAATCATTTTATAATTACAACAAGAATAGAGTATTAATAATAGTATAATTTCCATATTTTCATATGTTGTTGAGTGAAGGTATGCTCTAAGTCATTAATGGCATCCTTGTGCCAGATAGTGACTTTGGCTTAAACTGTAAAATTGCCTAAGTATTGAGGAAGACATGCACCTAAGCCCTAAAACCCATACCTAGAGAACTAACATGAAAAATGAATCACCATGTGTAAATAATTTTCTTGAATTGCTAAGCACCTGAATGATACTTAGCTAGGTATCCCAAAGGCTTGAGCCTCTATGACCAGAACTAGCTACCTTGAATAGACTTGTAACTATTGATGATAAAAATAATGGCTTATGTTGATGAACCTATATAATTTCATTATGGAAATGATCAAGTCCTAAAGATATTAAGTTATGCCATATTTCAACTAACTCAATGTGGGCCCAAGTTCCTTCTCTACTATGATTTGAGTGAGTGAACAAGGCTTGCACCTTGTGTATTTTAATGCCAGTATACTAGTGTGTTTAAATGTTGTGCACCCAAATTATTTTTTATGCTTGCACCTAGTTGTATCAAGTCCAAAATTGATTTAGATTAATTACTAAGTGCATGACAAATCCAATGAGTTAATAATTGAGATTTTTATACAACTCCTATAGTAGTGCCTAATTTTTGGGCATGATATTTTAGAGATCTAAGGGGGAGAGGAAGAGTAGGAGTACCAGTGGAAATACCTAAGATTAGGCCATGGCATGTGAGGTCATGTACTAGTTGAGCATGATATTAAGTAGCCATAGGAGGAGATGACACAAATGTAGATGTAGGGATGTGACATGCACCACAATGAACACTAAAATAGGAGTAATAATGAACACCTTGACCACACCATAGATGGAGGCACTATCGATGAGAGAAATCATATGTGAGGATGGTAATGTAGGATGACATAAAAGCTATTCTAGGATAGAGATGGTTAATAGAGACACCTCTCATGAGAGGGTCATAATGTGTATGATTAGAGACTCTTAGATTTTCCCTAGTGTAGAAGTAATCAATGAAGGAGGTGATCTAGGGATGAGAAAACAAAGAGATGATGTTCAATAGGCAAGCACATGGGGAGATGGTTGTTGGTGATATTGGTAATAGTGAAAAATGTTGTAATTTTGATTTACACTTTGATATAGAATACTAGTTGTATGTGATTATAATAGATAGATATAATTATATATATATATATATAGAATACTAGTTGTATGTGATTATAATAGATAGATATAATATTGATATATATATATATATATATATATATATATATATATCAAAATTATATCTATCTAATTTTGATTTTACATATCCAGTGATAAAGGAGGTTAGATGGGGATTCGTAATTATGGATGTGCATTATGACATTTTATATAGGGTGTTGGTACTATATGGCCCCACTACACTAGATGATCCTATGGTACCATCTACCCTAGCCTAGACAAGGTAGTTTAGATTAGTGGGGGAGGTTGGAAGGTAGTTAAAAATATGTGAGGATGGATTATATCTACCAACAAGGGTGGGATCAAGAGAGGAATAGGATTGATTGGCCTTGGATTAAGAGAGAGTAGTGCACATGGCTATTATGGTTTAGCTTGGATAGGTACAAGCCCAGGTGGTCAACTTATAGAGATAACAAGTAGGATTGAGATCCAAGACTACCTCATTACAATGTACCATTCAGAGGAGACAGTCTTAGGCATCTATGGGAATCATGGTTAGGCCATAAGATAGGCATTATGGAGCCCAACCATAGAGATGGAGCTATGTATTTTTTACCTTGTACTTTATAAAACACATTATATATATACATATATGTATGTATGTATGTATGTATATATATATATATATATATATATATATATATATATGTATGTATGTATGTATGTATGTATGTATGTATGTATATATATATATATATATATACATACATACATACATACATACATATGTATGTATGTATGTATATATACACACACATACATATATACATACATACATATGTATGTATGTATGTGTATATATATATATATATATAGTTTTATAAAGTACAAGGTACAAAATACATAGCTCCATCTCTATGGTTGGGCTCCATAATGCCTATCTTTATATATATATATATATATATATATATATATATATATATATATATATATATATATATATATATATATATATATATATATATATATATATTAAAGTACAAGGTATAAAGTATATATTTATTTTGATAGTTGGTTTTTATCTCATGATTTCTATTTGGTTATGGATGTTGATGCATATATATATATTTCTTTCTAGCACATGTATTTAGCTTTTGTTGTATATACTATGGGAAATATATGCAAAGTGTTTTATTTTTTAGAATTATGTGATACACATACATGGTTAAAAAGAAAAAGGAAATAATAAACTTTTAAAAGTATAAATAATAATAAAAACATGTACTACACACTATATCACAATAGAAAATGTGTAATAAGAAAAGATGACTAAGTATAATAAACCAAAGATGGTAAAACAAATAATGAAATGTTTTTAACCATGAAAATATTTGCACCAAATTAAAAAAAGTAAAATCATACTATATCATGTTGGGAAGTATGAAAATAATTTAATAAAATAAAAGGCATAAGAAAACCAAATGGTATAAAAACAAAATAATTAAGTCAATCAATCCTACTAAATCACATTGGCAAGTATAAAAGAGAAACAAAATTCGAAAAATGAAATTAAATTGATCACACTAATTCAAGCTAGGGAGTATGAAGAACTTAATAAAAATGGTTGTATTCTTACATACGATCAAAACATAAGAAGATAAAAGATATGAAAGATCAACGAAGTAATCATAAAACATACTATATCAAAATGGGAAGCATGTTAATGACATGTAACTCATTATGAATCATGACTTATCTCAAATTTGACACATGTAATTTCATTATGACTTGTGCATTAGAAAATTTTATGAGGAATACTTGGTCTTATCCATGGTCTTAGATTGAAACTCATAAAGGGAACACCAATTATGTGGAAACAACTAGAAAAATATGTTAAAATAAATGTTTGGAATGGTAATTTGGTAATTTATGAGGAAGCTTGGTCCTATCCATGGTCTTACTTTGTAACTCACAAATAGAATCCTTAGGGGGGAGTGATCAGTGAAAAAAACAATATTTATCAAGGGGAAATATTAGGATTATGGGAAATGAAAGAGGGAATGTAAAAATCACAACATAGATGTCTATGAGAATACCTTATGAAACATGAGGCACACTAAGGACATATGAAAGACACTAAGTGACTAGTGACCATCAATATACAAAGGATACATATTCACAATAATCAAAAATTTGTATAGGTAAATAAGTGAGATACTAAGATCAGATCATGTTGGTTATTTTAACAAGAAAAGGAAAATGGACCTACCTTCCCACAATGTGTTCCCCATTCCTCAGGACCTCTTATAGAGACATCGGTCTACTACAAAGATTGGGTACTTCTATGAGAGATTAGGTAGCACTAACATAATTTTTTACTATTCTCCTTTCCAAATATGCTGGACTTCCACACCCCAATGAACCTTGAATCTATCATGAGGTCAACTATGGAGTTTGAGCTTCAATTAGAAAAAAGGATATGTGCCTTGAATCATGTTTTTTAGTGTGATTTGAATTTTTAAAATTTGAAAGTTTCCTTTTGTATCATTTCATTTTATTAAAATTATTTGGATTTTAAATTTTTATGGAATTTAAGATTCCTCCTCCATACAGACTTGGAATGACCAATCATGAGAGATAAAGTGATACACACAAATGAGCCTTGACTTTGGATAAAGGAAGATAAGTATCCAAAGACATTACTAATGCAAACACTTAGGCTTACTTATGAACCAACATGTAATCTCAAGTTTCAACCATGTGTATTCTTAATTTTTAAAAAAGGAAATAAGGGGAAGAAAAATAGATCCACGATGGACCAATAAAATGAAATTATAATGAGATGACTTGTTTGCTAACTGATCACATGGAAAATAAGGATGACTAAGGGGAAAAAGGTTTGTATAACCAAGTATAATAATGATTATCCATGTTATAGAGATAAGGGAGCAAAAAATCATGAGAAAATAATAAAACATCCATGGAAATAAATGAATGTATAGATAAAAATCATTTAATCATGAAAATAATCCATAATAGAGAATAAGGAAATAAAATGATACCATAGATAGCATTTAGTGTGAAATATAAATAGCCATATAAGATATAATAATTTGCATAGTGTTAAATGATATAAAGTAGATAAATATAAATTTAGAGCACAAATCCAATCCAAAATGAAGAAGAAAGTAAAGTAACATCATTTTGTGTTCATAAATATTGGTAAATGTATCCACAAACATTGTCCATAACATTTGATAGTTCTTTTTGAAGATGGACTCTAACTATAGTGACAGTGTCATCAATATTTACAGAAAGTTGAGAGAATACATCTCATCAAACATCCTCAACATAAAATGTATGGATTAGTAAGGGATCATTATCATAAGGGCCATCATGCATGGGATACTTAGAAGACAAGATATGAGTGGAATATATGGGACATGAAAGAGTCATTAGTGGATAATGAACTATAGGTGAAGGAGGATCCACTGATGGAGTAGGTATGAGAATGGTCATAAGGTGATACTGAAGATGCTATTGGAGGATGTGGAAATCATTAGTCTAATGGGTAATGCATTGGTGCCATAGATAATATACCTCTCCATATTTAGGAATATACTCAGGTGAAAATTTGGGGGGAAGATCATCTGCATGGAGTAGAATCTCATCTAGAATCATAGAAGCAATAAGAAATTTTAGAGAGAGAGAAGTGTTCATTGTTTTATCAATTTGTATAGACATCTCTTCACACTATTGTAAGATGTTATATTCTAACCCAGATAAGGTAGATTCAAATCATTCTAGTAGAGGATGAGGGATGTTAATTTTGAATAGGATTTGCATAAGGTGGTTGTGTTGATGTGGAGATATTTGTATAAGTTTGATAAAGGGGTTTTGAGATGGGAAATTAGTAAGCTCTATGATAGGATCCCATTAATCATAATCCATGAGCATACTATTGGATAAAGGTGCATAATGTTGGAGGAGTTCCTCAAAAGGAGGAGTAGAATTTCATGTAATTTTTTTTTGATAAGATGTAGGATGTTTAAATGGAGGATAAATAGGTTGATTAACATGAGAGGATGAGGTAGTTGATGTAGTTTTATGTTTTGATATAATTTAAAAGGTATATTAGAAGGTTGAATATCATTGGTGATGGGTAAAGAGGTTTTAAAAATTATATAGATGGTATGAGAGGTGTTATATAATAGAGGTGTTATTATTTATTCATTGAAATAGATAAGGTCCTCTTTCCCTGACTCTATTAGGTGAGTCGGGGAAGGATCTTAGATAACATAGAAAGTGTGAAATAATTTGTGTGCTTTGGTAGGAGAATAAATGTATGTAACTACCCTTCATATATTAGTCATGTTTACCATATTCTCTTTAGGATTTGGGTCTATAAGACTGTCAACATTAATGGTGGAAGAAATAGGCTTATCATTACTATCTTGATGGTTTGGAAGAGGGTCTTTATAAATGGCTAGATGAGCATTAGCCTAGTTTAAATCTTGATGTTTGATTTGTGTTTTGGGAGCTTTAAAGGCAATGTCATAGTCTTGTTGATGTTTATGAATGAGGGAATCATGGTCAAAATTTGGACCAAAAAGGAAATCCATAGCTAATTTATGCAATTGCCTACAAGTCTCATGAGAGTGACCCCAACTAACATGAAACCAACAAAATTGTTCTAGAGCATGGTCAAGAGAAATAACTTGAATATTATGAATGGTATCATAGGAATTAGTGACACCCTCATTGGTATCATGATGATTTTTATTTTTTATGAGCATAAAAGCTCCCATAAGGGGTTGGGATAGCTCAAACTAATGCATAAGAAAATCTTGGCACTTGGCTTGGTCATGGCATATTCCAAAATTCATGGAGAGAGAGAGAGAGAGTCTAAACTTGATATTAAAACTTAGGATAGAGATAATTAGTGAATATATTTAAGATTTTACCATATTATATCTTGTGTTCACACTTTTTAGATAAGGTCTTCCATCATTTTATGAAATCTTATGTGGTTTCTGTCTCAAGTTGCTTGAAATTAATAAAATGAGCCAAGCTATCTCAAAGAGGTCACTAGTTTGAAATTGTTAGACAATAATTCTAACTAGATATTATAAGATAGTGATGGAATGAGACTTGAGTTGGTTATACCAATATAGATCATCTCTATATAATGTTTTTTCTAAGTTATTGGTAGCAATAGAAGTGTTTAATTTGACCCAATCTTTGTATAGATTTCCAAATGTTTTGAGGTGTAAGGTAGTATTAGTTAACCAATTGTAGCTAATATTAGGGATGATAAATCCTATATCTATGTTATATTTGAGGTGTAAGAGGTTCATTTTGAATATATTTAATTATTTTGTTAACAAGAGGTGGTTGAGGAATAAGGTTTCCATGGGAATCCCTAAGTGGGGGTGGGGGGATTTTTAGTTGTGCACTCCCCATAGAACTTGTTGAGGTTAATTTTGGAGATGAATAAGGTGATTTTGCATTTTCATCATTTGGCTGACATTATTAGCATGTAAAGTGTTTACTTGGTTAAGAGTTTACAAAAAAAAGTTGATGGGTTTGATTGGTGTTGTGAATAACATGTGAAGTATTAACACTGGTATTAGTAGCTTGGGTACTGCTATGAGAAATGGCATGTGCATTATTAGTGGCTTGGGAGGTGTTGTTAGAAAAGAATGTACTAATGGAATGATTATCATGTGTTGTAAAAGATGTACTAGTATAAGGATTAGAAAAAGAATAAGTACTAGTGGAAATATTACCATGGGTAACAAATGATGCACTAGTGGAGGAATTGAGAAGAACAAATATTGAAAAAGGCCCACTAGATGTTGAACCTTCCAAGTTATTAGAGATAATTGGCATGGGGGTAGAAGAAATCAAGGAAAAAGAGGTCATATATTGAGAAGGGGTCAAAAGATAAGGAAGAGGTTGAGATGAAAATAAGCTATTTCCCCCAAATATATGTGAGAATGTAGGGGAAGGTGAATGGGGTGGTACTTCTTGATGATTTATCACAAGGTTGTAAATAGTGGAAGGGTATTTTCCTCGATGTTGAGGAAATTCATTAATGAAGAAAAGCATTTTTAGAGTATATTATAATTCAAGATAATATTATAAAGAGAATAAATGGTTGAAAAATAAATATGCAGGAGGAGGGGTCCCATAATTTGTAGTGAAAGTAGACACATGCACATTACTTTTATCTAAAGTAGGATCCATAAGATTTTATGGGAAAACCTATTGGGACTGGTAAATCTCATCATATCTATTGAGTTCAACTATGTGTTTTCCTCAATTAGGAAGTTCATGATGTGAGGAAAAGTCTAAGTACAAAAATGATGAAAAGATAAAATCAACAAATAAGATATAAAGTTAAATTAGTTTAATGTGTTCTATAACCAACAAGCAAAGAATAATATAGAGTCATTTAGGTCAACTCTATATTACAAATAGGAAGGTTAAATAGGTTGATAAAGATACATAATCATTCAAGTCAACTGTGTAATAATGAACAAAGAATTGAATGGGTTAATAATAAGATACAGTCATATAGGTCAACTATGTACAACTAGCAAGAGGGTAAAACATAATCTGTAAGAGATTGTATCGACCAAAATTATAGTGTGATAAAATAGGATAATTTTTTTTAAAGATAATGGAATAAAGAATTAAATAAAATACACAAATAATTGGATCAATGTGATTGATACAATTGGGGGACACAACACAAAACCTTGCACCAATGCTGATAATAAAAGTTTTTAAAATACACTACACAATGATCAAAGAGTAGGTAATCAACTAAAAATTAAATTCTAACTAGCTGGTCACCCTAAGTGTTATTAAATAATTATAAATTTATGATTTTAATGTGATAGGAGAGTTGGTAGAAATATGGAACTAAAAAGTAGTCTAAATTTAGTTTCAAGATGTTTGGGGTGAAAGGGATCTGTACTGGTAGTGTTACTAGCTTGGTATTGGGGCCTACCCCCTTACTTCACAATCTGGCAATGATAAGGGTATCCAGTACTTTTTCAATATATACCATTAACCATGTATTTATGCTTGGCCAAAAAACCAAGTTGGCTTCCCCCTTGGTGATGAAATCTAAGTAGGTAGGCCTTGGGAAGACATCTTTTAAATGCATTTTGGATATTAAGTGGTTTGGTTGTGTGTGAAAAACATTAATATAGTGTGACTAAAATGATAATTTGAAAAACCACCTGCTTGAACTATGTGAGTTACTCTAAGTGTGCAAATAGTTGAAAAGGAAATGTGAATTACTTACTAGTAAATATTGTTAATTCCTTAACTAAGAATATTATAGAGTTATTTTAGGTGACACTATATACAAATAATATAGAAAGTAGTCAACTAGGTCACTATTTTTTATATAAGAAAGCTCTTTCAGAATAGAGTCAAATAGATTGGCTATGTCTCTTAGATACAAGACAAACTACAAAACAAAGTCAACTAGGTCGACCTAGTTAGTTATAGGTTTGTAGTTTTGAAGACTGATAACTTGTGAAAAACATAACTAAAGGAAGTACTAAAATGAAAAAGAGAGGAGATAAAGGAACCTTGGTGGGATTAAATATGATTTATATTTTAAATTTTATTTTTTAATGCTATATTCAATGATTTTAAATTCTACAAACTGGGTTGACTGGTTTAATTAAGTTATGTAAAACCCTATATGATGAAGAAGAATAAGGAATAGATTCAACTTGTTTGATAATGTTCTTTGAATTATATGCTAAAAAAAAATTAGAAGATAGAATTAACCTATTTTATAGTGTATTCTAATCTAGAATTGAAGAAGAGTACTATGTTGAACTATTCAATCTTAACCTATAGTTGATAAAGACCTGCATAGATAAAACAAATTCATTTTGAATAAACTACATGTTAAACATATGCACATAAAGTTAGAAATATCCTGACTGGTTCAATATAATACTAAAAATATGGAAAATATAATAAAATGATAAAAATTATGGAATTAAAGAAAACCTTAAAGTGTTAGATTCACGTTAGGTTCACCAAAATATATGCAAAGGGAAATGCAACTAATCTATAAATCAATCCTATCATAAAGAAGATAAATCCTAATTATATTTTTTATTGTTGACACATTATATATTAGGGGTCATGATGAATATGGATCTACTAGACCTATCCAAGGGATCCCTTACCATAATAATATCACTAGGGAGGATTCCAAAGCCTTTAGTCAATTAAAACTATGCAATAACCATAACTAGATCTTATATTTTCATATTCACTAAACTAATAACATGTAAATTAAAGTATAATCTAGTGCTCACCAAATCTTGTGGCATAAAGTGGGGGTAATAAAAATCAAAATTAAACATGCATAGAAGATATATACTCACATTAATGTATGCAAAATCCTAATGCATAGGAGAGAAGTATAAATGCATATCTATCTACTCTTACAAAGGCAGAACAAAGTTAGGAATACTTACCTTTAAAGATGATCTTTCTAAGCCTCAATCTCTGCCTTAGCCAAGGTGATTTGTAAGAGGTTGTTGTGGTATGTAATGATGACAAGGATAAATTAGATCTAGGATACAAAACCTTTGTATGCATCTAAAATACTTTTCCACAAGAAAAGATCTGTATATCCAAAGAAAGTATGAAACCCTAAGCTATGATCATCAAGTAGATTGGTGGATAACTAGATGCATAATATATATCTCTTCTTATTCTCTTCTCTTAGAAATTATTAATTGGATGTGTTTATATGTATGGATTTAACCCTAGTCCTTTTTGAAAGTTTAGCCGATAAGGTCAACATAATCAACATTATATCATTATTGACAAAAACTAATTAGGTCTTGGTCTAGGTATACCAAGGGACAACCTAGACCCTAAATAAGTTTTATAAATTAGAGTACAAGGTCAATGAGGATGACAGTGTAATGTAAACTATCAATAAGGATTTTAGGATAGGGAAGGGTTAATGAAGGTAGAAAATGACTAGAGGAGGGTGCAAAATAGGAGGCAAAGCCTGGGGTAATGTTTTTAGGAGATGGTTGTGTAGATGGAAAGAGGTAATAAATGATATAAATATTGTAAAGTACCAATGGTATATCCACACCTTTCTCAATGCACCCCTTAAGGTATGCACTCAGAGAGATTGAGATTTGATAGGTTCTTACAAGAGATAAGTCATCACTAATTGATAAAGTTTAAAAATATTATGTGTATGTAAGGTCCATTTTATATTAAGAGAAATTATATCTATATTGTTTCACTTTGGAACATGCCAAACTCTTTATGGTGCTAATTTATTATGTACTATAAGATATGGTGGCTATGGTGGGCCCTAAATAAATCTATGATGTGATGAACACCAAATATTTGGTTGTTTGGTAAGCCCTTCTATGCTTTTATGAATTATATTTAGATAGATTTTATTTATGTGTAATAATTAAATATATTATAGATACTAAAATTTGGTCTTTGATACTTGATAATGACAAGATTGACACACATTGCTATGCCCCTAAACTATCCCATGTATTAGGATAGGAATATCCAACTTGTGGCTTACTTATCCCTATTTGATGCTATATCACATTTCTATATGCATTAATTTTGTTAGTAGATCAGCCTATGGAGTAACCATGGCCTAGATGGACTATATATAAGAGGTAGTGGGTAACTGTTTATCATCATATTATGAATTCTAATCTTATTGAAGCTTGTGGAGATTTCCCCCTTGAAGTGGCTTGTCTATTATCATATATTTTGATATATTTTAGTCATATTTGGATCTATTTCTAATATTCTACTTTATTGTTGAATTAATTTCATTAAAAGTAGTATCAGAGCTACGATTTGGGTAATCTTATGGGAAAAACCCTAATTTTTAAAATTTAGCTATATATAGAAAAAGGTTGTGAATTTATATGAATTTTTTTATTATAGGTTCAAAATAATCAAATTAAGCTTCCATTAAAATTTTAGATCATTTTGATCTATTTTACAAAAATTATCTCCATTTTAGGGTTTTTCATAAAATTGCTCTATAATGCACAAATCAAAGAATTTTTGAGTTATTTACATTTTTGGAAAGCTTAGAAAAATTTGGCTCAGGTATTTTTTTCTTTTTTTTTTAGGCTAAAATAAGTCCAAAATCTCTTAGTCAAATTGGGTCAAAAGTGCCAATCAGGGTCGACATTGTAAAGCAGTTTTATGGCAGGTCCACAAACTTAGGGCCAAGGAAAGGGTGTTAAAACTCTAGGTAAAATTTGTAAAAAGGAAGAGATGGAGTTAGAAGGGGGATGTACTAGATCCTTTTTACTAGGTTTCTCTGACATAGATCACAAAGTGATCTAGCTTGACTATAGTGTGCAAGGCATTCAAAGTGAGGTACAAGGCATATAATCTAATATGAAATCCATACTAGATAGTTTGGTAGATATCATGATGGATTTGAAAAATAATTAGTCAGGTCATCTAGCTATCACTATTTCATAACCCCACCAAGGTGGTTCTCCCAACTAGTCTACTTTAAATCTAACTACATTATCATAGAGGAACCTGTTACCAAAGGTGGATATGCACAAATTTGATGGAAAAGATCCACTCAATTGGATCAACCAAATGGATAATTTTTTTGATCTACATCAGATCCTAGGTGGATAGAAGGTTACCATGGCATCCTTATATCTTTAACCTAATCAATTCATTTGGTATCAATGGTTGTGTGCTCAAAATAAAAAGATGACTCTCAGTATCACCTAGTCAATTTTTATAGAGGAGCTAGAATTACACTGTGGCAATAATGTGATAGAGAATTACTTTAGCTAATTGCAAAAATTGTGACAGACTGGCTCCATTAAGGATTATTCATCATTTCTAGAACCTATCCTTATTTTTGGAGACAATTTCTAAGGAGAACTTGAATGACCTATTTTGGGTGGACTCAAGGACCACATTCAACATGAGGTACACATGTTTAATCTACTTAAGATTTTTTATTCTATTATCATGGCACGCAAAGCTAAGGAAAAATTCATAGCCAACAATAAGTAGCCATTCACTCACTTCAAATATCATAGCTTATCGACACTAACATTTCCTCCACCTACCAGATTAACCCCTCAACAAATTGAAGAGAATCATGCAAAAGGATTATGTTTCAATTGTGATAGTAAGTGGAACAAAGGACATAGATGTGCTGAGAATAAGCTATTATATAGTGAGGGATCTAATGAAGATGAAGAAGAAGATGATGCCTCCAATGATGATGAGGAAGAGATAGAGGAAGTAAATGAAGATTCCCAACCTATAATCTCTTGTCATGTACTTGAAAGTATTATCACTCCACAAACTCTTAAGGTGGTGGGTTTCCTCAAGAAATAGAAGGTGACAATGTTGATTTATTTGGGGAGCACACATAACTTCATCAACCATAAGTTGGCCACTTGATTGAACTGTTTCATCTACCTAGCACCAAAATTTTAGGACTTGATTATAGATGGTGGTGTAATTAATTGTTTAGGCAAATGCCATAGTATTAAGCTTGCTATGGGTGAGTACAATCTCAATTATCTTATGTTTTCTATTCCCATGGGTAGCACATACATTTTTTTTGGAGTCTAATGGCTCACAACCTTGGGTACCATTGAGATGAACTTCTAGGAACTATTCATACACTTTCATTCTAAAGGTAGGAAAATTGAACTACGTGGATTATAGGAAAAATATCCATAATTGATTAGTTCACATCAGATAACCAAGATGATAAAAAAGGGGGACAAAGGGAATTATTTCATGATTATGTTCCATATAAGTTCAACCTGACATAGGTATCTACACATCTTGATCTATAGATGATTCTAGATGACCACCCATCTATTTTTGGGACTATGCCAAAAGGACTACCACCAAAAAGAGAACATGATCATGCCATTCAACTACTTCCATGGAGTTAACCACCAAATATCAAACCATATATATATCCATATGCATAAAAGAGTGAAATTGAAAAGATGGTCTATGAGATGTTGGAGGCAGGGATCATCAAGCACAACCAAAGTGTATATTCATCATCAGTGGTCATGGTGTAGAAGAAGGATGACACATGGAGGATGGGCCTAGATTATAGGTAAATCAATAAGTACACCATAAAAGATAAGTTTCCTATTCTAGTAATTGATGATTTACTTGATGAGTTGCATGGTGCTAATTATTTCACAAAATTAGATCTTTGCTAAGGGTACCATCAAACTAGAATCAAGGATGAAGATGTTTATAAAACTACATTTAGAACACATGAGGGCCATTATGAGTTTTTGGTAATGCCCTTTGGTCTTAAAAATTTACCATCTACTTTTTAGAGATTGATGAACACTATTTTAGGCCTTTTTTAAGGAATTTTGTGCTAGTTTTCTTTCATGACATATTGATTTAGAGTCAAACATGGGAAACACATCTGCAACATGTGAAATAAGTGTTGATAGTTTTAGAGAAGCATCAAATTTATGCAAAGGCATCCAAATGTGATTTTAGAGTACATGAGGTAGAGTACCTAGGTCACATTATTTACCATGAAGGTGTCAAAGTTGATCCCCAGAAGATCAAAGCTATGATGGAATTGCCTATGCCTAAAACTCTCAAAAACCTCTGAGGGTTCCTAAGACTATTAGGTTACTAGCAAATATTTGTGAAAGGTTATGGCATCATAGTAGTTCCACTCACTACATTACTAAAGAAGGATGCCTTTCAGTGGAATGATTCCACCACCAAAGCATTTATGAAATGAAAAGTAGATATGTGCACCACTCTAGTTTTGGCTACTCCAAACTTCTCAAATATATTCACTGTTGAATATGATGCTTCTAGATCTAGGTTGAGAGTAGTACTAATGTAGTAATTAAGACCCATTGCATTTGAGATTCATCAATTCAAAGGTAAGAATCTAAAAAAAATAGTCTATGAGAAATAAATGATGGCTATTCTTCATGCAGTTAAATAATGGAGGCCCTATTTGATGGGTAGACACTTTAAGGTGTAAATAGATCATGATAGTCTCAAATAATTTTTGAAGCAAGGATTATCATATGAAGAACAACAAAAGTGGGTAACCAAAATGTTGGGTTGTGATTTTGAAATCATCTACAAGAAGGGTAAAGATAATATAGTGGTAGATGCACTATCTAGATGGGATACATCCACAGAAGCATTACTTTATATAATGTCCATGTTACAAGAAAATTGGGTGGATAAAGCCAGGTAAGAATGTGATCAAGACAAGGATACATAAGTTCTAATTCAAAATCTATAATAAGGTAATTTATCCTCTAAAAAAATTGAATGGAAAGGTAATGTCTTATGGTATAAGGGTAGGTTATACTTGTGCAAAGATTCAAAGCTTAAGCATAAGATTATTGCAGAGTTGCATGCATCTCCAATTGGGGGACACTAAGGGTTATTGAAAAATTATCACATAATTAAGAAATAAATATTTTGGGAAGGACTTAAGGGATTTGTATAAAAGTTTGTGGTAGAATGTTTGATATGCCAATAGAATAAAGGTGAGATAGTTAAGACCCCAAGTTTGTTACAACCGTTAGCAATTCCTAGTCAAAGGTGGGAGGAGGTGTCTATGGATTTCATCATAGGGTTGCCTTATTCTGAAGGTAATAATTTTATTTTTGTCATTATGGACATGCTTACAAAATATGCCCATTTTTGTGCTCTCTCATACCCATTTTCAATAAGTACAGTAGCAACTATTTTTCTAGAGGCAATTTTAAAATTACATGGAAGCCCAAAAATTATTCTAAGTGATCATGATCCTATTTTCACTAGTAATTTGTAGACTAAACTATTTTCCTATTTGGGTACTCAACTAGCTCATAGCTCATCTTACCACCCAAACAGAAGTGGTTAATAAATGTTTAGAGGGGTATCTCTGTTGTTTTGTATCAGATAAATTGGAATGTTAGGTTAAATGGCTACCACTTGCCGAATGGTGGTATAACACATCTTTCCATACCTCTTCTAAAATGTCTCCATTTCTATCACTATAAGGTTACCATCCACCTACCATCACTTCTTCATTAAAGGTGAAAACCAAGGTTAGAGATGTGGAGGAGCAAATTCAACATCAACAAGAGGTTTTGTCTAGTTTGAGAGAGAATTTAGCCTTAGCACAAAATAGGATGAAACAACAAGTAGATCAGCACTGTAGTGAGCAAAATTTTGAGTTGGGTGACTAGGTATTTTTATGTTTGCAACCTTACAAGTAAATGCCCTTGAAATTAAAAAAAAGGACAACAAACTTAATCCTAAGTATTATAGCCCTTATCAGGTTCTACAAAAAATTGGAAGTGTGGCTTACAAGCTTGAGTTATCTCATTCATCTTGCATACACCTAGTATTTCATGTTTCTTGTTTGAATTAAGTCATTGGAATTTTTTTTTAAGTTTAGATAGAGCTCCTATAACTAGATGAAGAAGGATGAGTCATTTTAGAAATAGATAATATCCTCCAAACACATACTAAGAGGTTGAGAACTAGAGAGATTAGAGAATATATGATCAAGTGGAAGAACCTGAGTAGTGAAGATGTAACTTGGGAAGGTAAAGATTTTATACAACATCTATAGTTGTTCAATATTGAGGACAATGTTGGTTTGAAGGGGAAGGGCATGCTACACCCTAACCTATCACATGTATTAGGATAGTAATAGCTAACTTATGGCTTACTTATCCCTCTTTGATGCTATATCACATTTCTCTATGCATTCATTTGGTTAGTAGGTCAGCCTATGGAGTAACCATGGCCTAGATAGACTATATATAGGAGGTAGTGGGTAATTGTTTATCATCATATTGTGAATTCTTCTCTTATTGAAGCTTGTAGAGGTTGCCTCCTCAAAGTGGATTGTCTATTATCATAAATTTTGATATATTTCAGTCATATTTGGATCTATTTATGCTATTCTACTTTATTGTTAAAGTAATTTCATTACACACATTTACCAAACATGACTTGATCACACAAAAATTTCTTAATATATCATTCTCTCACACATGGATGTTAGATTATGGGTTAAACCTTCCATTATATTATTACAAACCTACATGAGCCTCATTATTTGTTTCAAATCTACAAAATATACATAGACATCTCTAAATTTTTAGTTCAATCTACCTATATACATGTCATTTTCACCAAATTTAGTTAATATCTCCAATTGACACTAAATTGATCTAGTCACTATTGATCCAGTCTTAGTAACACATTTTATAAAATAGTATATCACCTTAGGCTTGACCAATTTTACTATCATGAAAATGGTGTGAGAATTTACCAATTTGACTCATATATAAACAAATCAAGGTCTCATTACAAAAGGGCTTGGAACTTATTTAGAACACATATCTACACTATTTGACATTGAGAAAAAAAACCCTATTCTTTTAAAATTGTGAATCTAACACTAGGATCAATCATAAGAAAAGCATGAAGCATACCAAAGATAAGTGAAATTAAGAATTATCAAGGATTAGAGAAAATAAATTAGTTGCATACATATGGTGAAGGAACACAATTGTACAATCACATTTGGAGGGAGAACTATGTGTAGATTGATTTATATCCTTATATTATCATACCCATAGGTAGAGGTTGATCATAAAATTAGGGTTTTAAGGGGAATGAAACTATTTTTTTAGAGTTATGCACATCATATGGGTTAAAGACCATGAATACAAAGAAAGTAGAGATAGAACTAGGTGATCATACTATCATTTTTACCTAATTCCACATAGGTTAATATTAACCAATGGGATAATATTAATTGATGATATTGACCTAGATTAAATAACCCACTCAACATAGAGAAAATTAATTCTTGAATTGAGCGAACCATGTGCCTAATTTTTCCTAGTTTTCACTTATAGAATATAGTCATAGTCAAATAGTCACCCATAAAATCTAAGTATTTATCCATTTGTTATACTTAATATATTTAGTGTATTCCACTTTTCAAATTAGAATAATCAATTTTAGACTCTTACACTTAGATGTATGTTTGAATACCATATCTTAATATTTGAATTACATTTAAACTTTATATCTTATTTAGATTGACTATCTTATATTAATCCAAATTATGGTAAACCATATTGGTGAAAATATACACATAAAATAATAAAAAAACCTAGGTTTCCATTAGGGTTTCATCATTTCATGGTTTTAATATTTTTCCTGTGGTTTCAAATTTCATTTTTATTCTCCTTGCACAAAAAATTGTCTCAAATTTTTGTCCTAAGGTTTATTTGATCTTATTTTTTATTTCCATACACCAAAGATATTTTCACCTTCAGCTCTATATTTTCATTAGGGTTTTATCCTTTAAGGATTGCATATTTCAACTTCTCAAACATGATTATTACTCATTTATGCTCTATTTGAATATAAGGGTTATCCTTTCACTTTTACTCAGTATTCTAAGGATTTATATTCTTTATATGAATAAATATATCTAAAACCCTAACCATTATCCTTAGATTAGTATACTATTATTCCCACATATCCTCAAGTTAGTGATAGTTATTTTCCTTCTATGGAGGTCCATGCTACTACTATCCCAAAATGCAGGGCCACCTCACTGATAAGCAAAACATGAAAAACACTACATATGTCATGATTTTTAAATGAAACATACAATAGATTAAAAATGAAATGGTGATATAATTATAAATATTCAAACACTTGGTAAAGAAATTTTTTGTCAAACCAATGACACAAAAATTACCCTATATGATTTTGCACTAATTTTTTTGGATCAACATGAAAATAATTAGTTCAACATTCGCAAGGAATAATTTATGAAAAATAATATCATTAAAAAAGGATTTAAGGGTATTGGATATATATAAAATTCAAAAAATGAAAAGTAAAAAACACATATTGATTTCATAAAATCAATAGACGAAGCCTAAATTGATTCTCTTGACATACATATGTCCAACATTATAAAATATTACTCTATTCAATATATATCCATTAAGAGAGAATTATAAAATAATTAAAGCATCAAGTATACAATGGGATAATATGATGAACTATTTATATTGATTTTGATATCACATAATTTCATAGAATGAGTTATTATTGATACTATATCATCTTATTTTTCTTGAAAAATATGATTCTTTAAGGAATTAGAGATCAATATAAAACAAATAAACATAGTATATAACATCATTACTAAGTCAAATAAAGGTATATGGAAACCATTTCAAAATTTTAATGGAGGTAATATTAGGACCAAAAAAGGTACATTCCTTATTTCAAATCATGTTTCATGACACACATTACATACTATTATTGGGCCAATCATGGATAAAAATTATGAACATAATACCATCTACATTACATATGTGTTCTAAATTTTCACATGAGGGATATTTATATACATGTCAGAAAGACAAATATCATTTTAATTACCATATTTCATCACTACTTATAGAAACACATAGAAAATAAACAAAGGGTACATTCTAATTAATATCACAACCTACCCATCAATTCAACATTTTATTTTGAATAAAGAGGAAATTTTAAAAATTACCATCACCTTCTCATACACTACTAAAGGGGCTACTCAAATACAATATTATCACATTTAAGTCTTTACAAGAGTTGATCCAAGTAGGCCTACACCAAATAACTATGATGATAATGTATATTATTATTATCAATAGACTATGAGGAATTCAATGAAAACAAGTTTCAAATTGAGATAAAAAATTCAAGATCTTATTGACAAAAATATCATTCAAATTGGCACACCTTTAGAAGAACCAAGATTATAAATGGATAATAATCATAATTTAGTATATATCATGATCACTATAAATAAGAAACATATCTATGAGAAACTTAAGAACTATAATAATAGAGAATATTATACAAAATATACTCATATTATAGATCCTAATTAATATCTTGATATACATAAAACCACATCAAATATATATGAAAGATGGTACCAATGCAATGAGACATTATTACCATTGGATATAAGACCTCCACATGATAATGTTTATCTTGAAGCAACACATATAATTGTAGATAATGCTTTCATTATTTTTTGTTAGATTATCCTCAATCATCTTTATATCTTGTACATAAACCCTCAAATTGACAATTAATCTATCAATTGGATTTATTTTTTCATTATGCTTACCTTTTCTTTGTAATAATGGTCTAAAAATACTTAAAAATTATTGTGCACATACTTTGTGGCTTCCATTGAACTTACATGATCTTATACTCGTATATCTACATATTATATGAGCACACATTGATTCTTATTTAGTAGGGTCATGATGATACTTATCTCTACATACACTCTTAAGCTACATTATTGATATTAAAATATAACATGGGGACATATTTATTGATATCACTTTCTACACATAACTACATTGTCATAGATAATACACATTATGTGTTGACACATGTTGTGGATTGTCATAATCCCTCCCATTCTTATATTTTTAAGACTTTATACTTGGCCTTTCCTAATGGTATTCAAATATTATAAAAATACACAAAAAATAAGTAATTATAAAATATAAAAATAGATAAATTTTCAAAAATAAAAAATTAGGACTTGAGCATGACATGATTGCTAAATTACACTATAATATATATATATATATATATATATATATATATATATATATATATAATTTATCATATGTTTGCTATATGTAATATTTAATACAATGAATCTCATAGTATATAAGTGATTTATAGGACATACAAGTTACACATGGACCTATATATGTTGGGCTATCTTCTACCTAGTGTCCATGCCAATATTAGAGTATATTATTCCACAAGTTTCACTATTACAAGTTATATATTTGTATTACCTTTATACCATGTTTAAATACCTATATTTATTACACATGCCTTGTTATTTAATCATTTATTACATAGTGATACATAGACATTCCTTTATCTTCTGGTCTGACATTGATGCATATGGATGGTGTATACTAGTTCCTTGTTCCTTGTTCTATTGATGTTGTTAATATATTACATTATAGGATACTTTGTGCTTGATTATTATGTGTGGAAATTTTCCTTGTTTGATGTTAAATCATGTTTTTATTTGATAGGGTAAAAATATAGGTTTTACATGGTTACTGTAACCATCAAGAGTTCAGAAGATAGGTAATACACAACATAAATATTCAAATCTTGACAAACTAGTTCATTAGGATAAACCAAAAAACATAAAGATTTGTGACAAACTACCATAATAAAATTTTAAGTCTGATGCTAAACTTTAGCCAAAAAAATTATAAGACAAACATACATGACAATCAATGATTAACTAGTTGACTCCTCAGAATCAGAATAGTCTACAAGAGTAGCTAATCCAATATTATCCTTATCTTCTTTGATCATGTCTTTTAAAAATGATCCTTTGGTTCATTTTATTAGGCCTTCAATTGAGTCTAACTTACCTTTATTTTTACCTAGAATTTTGGAAGATGTTTTAGCTACCTTATCCTTGATATCTAACCTACCTTTTTTACCTTTATTGTTACCATTACCACTCTCAATCTTCTTGTTTCTCTTGGAGGGGGTTTCAGCTATGATGGGTTTTTCACCTTTGCATCTTTTTCCTTCGTGAGATTTTTAATTTTCACCCTACCATATTATTATCTAACACCCAATTATGTATTTATCCAAATATTTTTTTATTTTCTCATTTTTGACCTTCAGAGCATTCTAATATTTTATTTTCTTTTATAATTATCCATCCCTAATTTTCTAGCTTGGAATACAGATATAATAGTTTCATGTTTTAAACCATGGAGGGTTACATAATTTACCTCCTCTCATCCTTGATACCCCTCATTTATGACACTTTTATGTTCCCTTATGTGTGTCCCTTGGCCTTATTTATTGTGACATTTTTATGTCCCTCGTACTAAGTCTTATATGTGACAATAACACTTATGCTTGCTGAGTTTGATGATGTTGAGTGGTTCCATGATCTATATCACAAAATCTTACTACATATTCTTGTTCAAATATTCTTATATTACATGCTTCACTTGTACATATATTTAGACCTAACACTTACATGCCCTACATTGCAGTTTTTACATATATACCTTGATCAACATATACATTTCTATAATGACATATTATCCACACATTCACATGATATTACATGATGATTTATTTATACATGACATATTACAACAAAATATTCTATTAAGATGATTGAATTATAGGATACATCCCTCATCTCAAAAAGGGGAATTACAATGTGATTTTCATAGATAAATAAAGCTTCATGATTAGAAAATCAGACCAACATATAGATTTTATAGATTAAGAATGGGTTATATATCATATGGTTTACATGCATGGCATATATTAGCAAATTGATATATATTGCAAGCAAATATTCCATGAATAAACTCATTATACATATATTTGAGCACATATTCACACATGTGTGGGTGAATATACACACAATTTATAAGAACAAGAATGACATGATGTTATATACACATACATTTCAGATACATGTTCAAACATTTAATGTATAGGTTCATAAAATACCATATTAGCTGGTATAGATTTAAGGGACATGATACTAGCTCACACACACATACACAACACCATAGTTTACACTATCATGAAAAATGGTTGTCATTCCAATTTATGCTTATCATATTTAAGGTCATGATTGGAGCATGAATATTGTTACTTATATTTTGATCATGCATTCTATTATACATTAAGAGAAACTACATAATTAAACATATGTTTATAATGGTATCATGAACATTGTTCATTCCATTTCAATCATTTTTTATTTAAAATAGAGAGAACTTGATCAAAATTGAGGGAAAACTTTTAATTGAATCTATATTCCATATGAAATGGTTGATTCAATTTATTAGAGAAAACCTTTACTAATGGTTTTCTCATTTAACTATGTAGTTATTTGGGTTATTACATTTCATAATTTTCCCCATATTGATGAGGGTTAGGGCATGTTGCCTTCCCAAATCAATAGCTTGTATAGTACACAAATTCTGGGCATAATCATCCCAACTCTCCACGTGATTCAACTAAGAAACAAATGTTTATGTAATGCTTACAAAAGGAATCATCAAATCTAAAAACTTAAAAAGTAACCATGGGTTTCACCAACATATAGGTGTATTATAACTCTTATTCATTAAAAATATAAACAATTTAGTATCAAATTAAAAAGTAAATCTATGAACATTGACTACACATGATTGTAGGTTTTTCTATTGAGTGACTTGTAAAAGTGGACATCCATACCAATGAAAAAGTGTGTAGTGCACACTTAGATACATTATATCCTTTTAATCTATAAATTCCATTACTATAATAAAGGGAGTTATTTGTAGATATTAAAATATGGTCTTGTTAATTTACAATGATAAGGTAGACACACATTTACCATTCTCTCACACTTGCATACTATCTTATGAGTCAACCCTTCCATTCTGATATTAGACAACTACATGACCCTCATTTTCTATTTCAAACCTATTAAATATCTTGGAGAGACATGTCTACACTCTCAGTTCAATTTGCCTATACAAAGGTTAGTTTTTCGAAATCTAGTTAGTATCGTCAATCAATACTAGTTTTTTATTTATTTGGTACCAACCTACTCCTAGTAACAATTTTTTTATAAAAACAAATATCATTTTAGAGTCAATCCATTTTCCTATCATACCAATAGATTAAGATATGACCCAATTGGTATCATATAAAAAATCAAGGTCTCATTCAAAATGGACTTGACACTTGTCTAAAGCACATCTATACATTATTGTACATTAAGTAAATCAACCCTATTCTTCCTAGATTTCAAATATATCACTAGGATCTATTACAATCCAAGTCTATAAAAAATCCAAGTTAAAACAAATATCAGAAAGTATAGAATCAAAATCATTAGCTTCAAATATATAAATAAAGAGTATAATAACACAATCACTCCAGGTGGAAGAAATACATGTGACTTGATCTCTTTCCTTGGAGTATAATATATATAGGTAATGATCAATCATAAAACAAGGGTGATTAGGGTTATCTCAACCCATTACATTTACCCTTTTTTTAAATTTTTTATCCCTCATAAGAACACCACATTTTTAAGGCAAAGGAATCTAATTTATATAGCTATGCACATCATTTGGGTTTGAGGCCACAAATATAGAGTAAATTAGAGATATTTGTAGGTGACCATAAATTCTATGTTCCCTACTTTTATATAGGTAAATACTAAATAGTAGGTCAATAACAACTGATGATATTAACCTAGATCATTAGAAATGACCTAATAAAAACATAATTAGTTTCAAAACCAAATGAATGCCATGCCTACTTTATCTTGATTTTCTCTTTTGAAATATAGTCATAGTCATAAAATCACCCAAAAAATCTAAGTATTCATCCCTTTATTGTACTTATTATATTTAATGTATTCCACTTGTAAAATATGAATAATCAATCCTAGCCTTTTATATTAAGATGTATGCTTGAATGCCATATCTTAATATCTAAATTGCATTTCAAGTTTTATCTTAATTCAATTAAATAAATCATATTAATACAATTTAGGGTAAAACATACATATAATGATATTGAATAGGTGTACCAACCATATTTGTATAGTAATATTCAATAGGTGTATCAACCATATTTGTATAATGATAATGAATAGGTGTAACAACTAATTGTGGTGTTAGTGGGGGTGGAAGAGGAGAAACCACTAGCTATAGAGAGTACTCATACTACACACATATAACTATGAATACCATATTGTAATGTATTTACTTTAGGCATCCATGTACTGTAGATGTTATTACATGAAGTGTTTGTATTTAATGGTGTCCTATTAGCATGTTAAATACACTATTACTCTATATAAGTTAGAATGGTGTGGATAATATTATTTATCCTACCTAAAGATGTAATACTATGTATCCAAAGTTATTTCATTTATGTCCATAAAAAATCGTAACTAATTTTGATGTATCTTGTAAATCCCATTTTGTATACCCAAGGAAGTGGAGAAGTATCATAGTGCAAACGTTCTCACTTAAACCATTGTTAATAATAAAATTGTGATTATTTATTCATTGATGTAGGCTCATATGTAAAGTGCATGAAAATATGAGTCATCATCAACTATCTAGTTATCATCAAATGTGATCATAGAACACTATGATGAATTATCACTAAGTGTACCAAAAATAACATCAATTAGATGGTCATACATCATAGGTGCAAGATGCATGCTATATGCATGATGAAACTATGAAGTGTCATTAGTTTATGTTGTCTCATGTTTAGTAAATGCATCATTATATATTTTTAACTTTGATTTCCATTTCCTTAGGGATCTAAACCTTTTTCAGTTTAGGTGATTATATAGAGATAGGTTTAGATGATTATACATATCATATAGAGATAGGTTTAGGTGATTATATGATCACATTTCCTCATTGATCAGTACTATCATTATATGATCACATTTCCTCAAGGATATAAAATATGGATATAGTCAATCTATGATGATATAAACTCCTTATATAGACTCAATTGATCTTGAATAAATGCATATGGAAAATAGAATTAGTTAAGAAATTAGACAAGTAGATAGATAGAGGGAAAGTGTGCTTAAGATTCAAATATATGTGTAACTTCTAAGCATGTCAAATTATGTAAAATTTGATGTTACAATAGTGACAAAGACTAGATTTAGTTTTTTATAAGATTTATAAATAAAGTTTATAGATTTAAAATTTAAAATTGTATTACAATACTATCATTCCATCAATTTCATGTTATGGTAATGGAGTGGTCCCTTATTATACTTATCATATACCCATTTTATGAGTTATGAATTATAAAAAGTATTAAAAAATATTTAAAAATTATTCTACACAAAAATCTATAGGTATAAAAAATAATTAGAATGCTTTCAAAAAAGGTGTTGTCACCATATATGTGCACCTAATACAGAAACAAAGAAAAAAAAGAGATATTAGGTGGTATATGAGTAAATCACCACACAAAAATATAAATTTGTTTATTTTATTAGTTTTATATTTAATTAATTTTAAACCCAAAGTATACATCATCTTAAATCCACATTTAGAATCAATAAGGGTATATATAGACAAACGTAGTGAAATTGAAACCCATGGAAAAAGTACATGTAGCATATTTTTCAAATGACAAGAAATAATTTTTTGAAAGCAAAAATAGGGGGAGACTAATTAAAATTTTTCTTTGACTCCCATGTTCTAGAGGTCCATAATTCCAAATAAACACACACGCATTTCATCAAATAATTTACAAAAAACTATAGAGATCAAAACACTTGAATTTACACAAAGGATTACAACTCATAATTCTACTACAATCAGGATTATTTCATAAATGAAAACATGTTGGAAATAAACATTGCACTATTGGTCTATACATAGAATTCTACCTATAAATTTTTAGCATAACACTATTCACAAACCAAGAAAGAATGAAAACTATACAATTCATGGTTTTACCAAATTCTAGCTGAGAACCCATCATCTATTGAAATTGAAAGTCATTAAGATTAAAAAGATAAGAATATATGACCTTTTATCTCTACACAATGTATCTTTATCCTCCCTAAGTATTCCATGTTCCTTCTTAGGCATTACATCTTCAAATGACATCAAGAATGATAAAAAATGTGTTTATACCCACTCAAAAAATTCTAGTCAGGATTTTGATTGAGCAATTAAAAGATTTTTGGCATTAATTGACTTAATGCAAACCTTGCCAGGTTTAAAAGGGATTTTATAACTATATATTCCCATTCAAACTTTTATATAGTGATAATTTTTTTCCAAAATACTCAAACCCTATTAAGTTTTATATCTCCAAATACCACAAAGAAACAAGCTTTCCATTTTCAAGACCCTTTCAAGTTTCATTTCTCTGCACAAAACTTTTGAAACTCCTATCTTGACTAGACCATTTTGGGCCTCAAATATTTGGAAAAAACTATGTAAAATTTTAGTTATATTCAAGACCATTTGAGGTTACACTCCCTGGTTACCATTACAAGCATAAAAGAGTTCTTTGATGTTGTGTTCAACATTTTAAACTAGTAAGGATAAGAGAAATCCATACACTTAACATTAAATACCTAATTAGTAATTCAAGTTCTAGTTAGCATTGTCAATGAGCTCAAATTAAATCAAGACCTAATTAGGGATTAATACTTGATTACCAAAGATCTTCAACCAAACTATTAGACAAGACAAAATAAGGGATTAAATCCCAATTTCTAAATAAATGAGTCCTTAGCCTTTCCAAGACCTAATTAGGGATTCAAAACTTGAATACAACTACAATGCATTTTTAAAGATGCTAAGACCTATCTAGGAAAGTGAAACTTGATTTTAAATATGATGGAATGGCTGTGTCCATAAATAACTAATTGGGGATTTGAGTCCCAATTACAATTTCAAGTGATAAATTATTACACCAAAACCTAATTGGTGTTACAAAACTTGATTAACATTAAAGAGTGAAAATAACTCTAATGAATACCAAATCAAAGATTTGAAGTCTGATTATAACTACGATTCTACCAACTACAAAAGATGAAATTTTGGCCTTAAATAATAGTAAGGAAATAACCAAATGTTCAATATGAATGTAAAAAGGTAAAATATGATTTCACCAACACAATCAGGGCAAGTACAAGAATGATCCAACATAGAAACTAAGAAAAAATACTCCACATGAAACACACCAAAACTAAGATGAAAGAAAAGAAAAAGTGGCAAGCAAACTCACTTTGATTTTGGTGATGTAAGATTTATAAGGACCTTATATGATCATACATTAGACACCTAATGATTAAATACATGATATCCTACTCATATGGATAAGATAAGTAGAAAAGTCACTCTTTTTGACATGAGGCATACTAACCATGGCATCTTCTTTGAATAAATCAAATATCTCAACTATTTGTCTTATTTTTTGTGGCATTTATAGATCCTAAATATTAGTTTCAAACATGTTATCTTCTCATTTATATTCTCTCTCTCTCTCTCTCTCTCTCTCTCTCTCTCTCTCTCTCTCTCTCTCTCTCCTTATGGTATTAGACTCTCCACAATCTCTCTCATTTATGGGTTTTTACCCATCATATACCATCATCCTCTACCAAAAGAATAACCAACTATCAATCAACTCATTTATGGGATGAACCACACTCCCAAACATCCACCACCACCTAAAAACCACTTGGATTTGTTCACACTTTGTATAACTAGCTGTTAGATTGTTCACACCATCACACACCACTATTTTTAGCTCTACACTCATGGATTTCATGTCATATATAATCCCTCATATCGACACAATTGCATCAATATAAACTAGATAATCTAAATGATAGTCAATAACATATAAAATCACCTCAAGGATAAAAATTACCCTCACATCCTTTGGTATCTACATTGATATAAAAATAAATATCTCCATCTTAGCTACAACATCTACATCCTTTTCACATGATAGGGATGACATACACATCAAAAAATATGTATTATAGTTGGTGAGATAAAGAAAATCACTGTCCATACCTAAAACATCACATACTTCAGATGATATCAATATTAGCTACTCTAATTCATCCATTTACATTTTATAATCTTGATCCATTTCAAGCTTGAGATTCTCAAAGCCTTTTCCATCATTCATCTATTCTAGGGATAAATCTTATTCCACATACTAATGCAAAATAACATTAACCTACAATTATCCTTGAGAGCCAACTTGTTCCCATGTATTATCACCCTCTCTTATCTCCATATAAACTTGAATATACTTCTCTATGGATGGAATATTAACACCAATTAGCTCTTCATTCATAATTTCCATATGAATCACTTGGTCAGATTCTTCACTCTACTTCTCATATATATGAGTATGCTACACTACACCATATTTAGTCATATTTTTCACTATCATTTCTATATCTAGAACTATACAATGTACAAACACATTAGTGGAAATAAAATATCCCTCCAACAAATCATCAACCATCCCATCATTCCCCCATTACATGTTATCTAAATACTCTTCAAATCTAGCATGTTTCTCATTATTTTATCTCTCCTTATGGGCTCTCAAAAAATCTATATCAGTAACCTCCATGGCTATCTTTACTTCATATACATCTCTAATTCCATCTCTCTCACATGAATGCTCCTTAATCATAAATTATATTTTTGTAATTTTTTCACAACATAAAACTCTTCATCACTATAATATTTATTCAAATCATCAATTGGTTCCTTCATGAAAACTTGTATCATGCATTGGTTGTCCTCAACCCTACTAACATCCAATATAAATTGAAAATATCATTTCCATCACAAACCATTGACAAATACACATTTTAAAACTCATGGGATTTCAAAACCACTATCCCATCATCTCACAATGGGTCTCCATCTTATGATGAAAAAAATATCACCTCTCTATTCTATTTCATGAGGATTTATTCACCTATGGGCTTCTCAAAACTCTCATACACATTGATATTCTAAAAATCAAAATTAGGCTATATATATATATATATATATATATATATATATATATATATATATATATATATATATATATAATCCTTATGTCTATTTTGCCTCCCATAGCAACCTACTCTATGGTGCACCTATGCACCTCCTTACTACTTATTAAAGTAGTCTTTAGTTGTTCACATTTGTATGGCCTAGCTTCACAATATTATTCTCACCAACTCTCTCAATCCTCTTGACACAAATCTTCTTCAAATAATCCAACTATAATTTTGGGTGTATAAAATGACCCAACAACTTGGAAACCATTTTTTCCCAATCACATACCTTATGCTTACATTTTCTTTGTCTTCTCACTTAGAGATATTTATAATACACTACTATAACTCCACACAACCAATTGCACATAACATTTAATCTCATGGGGTCAAAAAAATTATCATGGTCAAAACACATCTCTAGATCAACTATCTTAGTTATGAATTATTTTTGATTTTATTGTCTAAAAAATAAAGAAACATCAATTAGAGATTTATCTCTTTTCTCCACCACAACCTTAATTGGTATCTTTCATATGTTAGAATATTTTCCTCTACCTTCTTGTACTCACTCCAAACATTGAAACACTCTTGTAAGGATAACAACCTCATCATTAAATATTTCTCCTCATCATCACATGTAACTATACCTTCATCACCAACTATATTCATATCTAGTGTTGGCTGGAATGCTTTCAACATCTTTTCCAACTCACCCATCTCATGTGCCATTCTATTATTTGCCATCTCTTACCAAAACTTGGTAGGATCATATTTCAAAACATGTAATAAACTCCGAATTGAGCCTCTCACAAAATCCCTAACAATATTATAGGCTAAAACCACCTATGCAAAATTCTCTCTCACAACTTTCAATCTCTATATGTACTTCTATCTCATAACCTACAACACACATTAAGGAGTTTCATTAAAAAACCATAATTACAAGGACACAAACTTGATTTGATACCACTTGGTGTAAACATTAATGTGGGGAGACTAATTAAAGTTTATATTTGAATCCCATGTTTCAAGGGTTCACAATTATAAATAGACACACATGCATTTCATTAAACAATTGACAACAAATTATAGAGATTAAAGCACTTACATTTACACATCAAATTATAATTCAAAATTATACCACAATTAGGATTAATAAATATATGGAAGCATGGATTAATTAAAAACTACACTATTAGTATATACTTAGACCTCTACCTACAAATTGGCATCATAACACATTCATAACCAAGAAATAATGAAAACTATACAATTTTGGTATTGTTTCCAAATTCTAGTCAAGAACCCACCATCCCTCAAAATTGAATGTCATTAAGCTTAAAAATATGAGAATGGATGACCTTGATCTCCCCCCAAAATATATTTACCTTCCCTAAGTGTTCCATGTTCCTTTCTAGGTGTTAAATCTTTAAACAACTTTAAGAATGATAAAAAACACATTTATACCCACTAAGGAAGTTCTAGTCAGACTTTTGATTGATAAATTAGATTTTTTTGGATTATTATTGACTTAATTCAAACCTTATCGAAATTTTAAGGTCATTTTCTAACTATATTGTCTTAGTTATAATTTTATGTAGCGCTAAAACTATTTGACCTTGATAATATTTATATCTATAATTACCAAAAATAAATAGTATTTCCAAGTTAAACACCTATTCTAATTTAATTTATTTGTATAACACTATTAAAAATTATATCTCAACTAGAATATTTTAGGATTTTAATATCATCAATAAGGGGTTCATTTAGCACTTGGATTTTATTATTTATCTTAGCCATTGGTACATTATAATGGAAATATTTTTTAGAGAGGGTTGGTTTACTCTCAGTAACCTTTGGAGGTGTGATAGATGGGACCTAGTTAGAGGGAAATGAGTTGCCACCCTCATTTAAGTTAGTCTGAGAAACAAGTTCTACTATAATAATGGGGGTTGAGGGAGATTCATTATTATCTTTTATATTTTTAAGTTGTAAAGAAGTATCACATGCTACTTGAATAAAAGGTACTTTATTCTCAAGTAAATGTAAATTATGAACATAAGAATAAGTATGTGCATGTCTTTTTACACGTGACTTAGTATTTGGTTGAATAAGAGAAATAGGATAAGTAAGAGAAGATATAGAAGGTGTAGATTTCGGTGTGGAATATTATCTACATTCAAGACCATTTTAGGTTTCCACTTCCCTATTACCACTACGAGCATGAACGATTCATTCATTTTTTTGTTTAGGATTTTGAACCTACAAACCAATGAGTACACCATATTCTTATCACCAAATACCTAATTAATAAATCAAGTTATAATTTACACTATCAACAAACTCAAATTAAATCAAGACCTAATCAAGGATTCATAACCAAATTACTAAAGGATTTAAACCAAACCATTAGGTAAGAACAAATTGATGATTAAATCTTGATTGATAAAGTAATGCATCCTTATCTTATCCAAGACCCAATTATGGATTAAAAACATGGATAAAACTATAAGGTGTTTTTGAATATGCTAAGACTTATTTTGAAAATTAAAACTTGATTTAAACTAATATGGAATGGCTATGTCCATGAAGACCTAATTAGGGATTTAAGTCTCGATTAAAATTAAAAGTGATAACATATTACACCAATATCTAATTAGTATTAAAAAACATTATTAACAATGAAAAGTTAAATAAACTCAAATAGATACCAAATTAGAGATTTGAAGTCTGATTACAATTGAGATGTTGCTAACTTCTAAAGATGAAAATCCACTCTTTAAGAAAACTAGAGAAACAACCAACCATTTGAGATGAATGTGTGAAGGTAAAAGATGATGTCACCAAAAAAATTAGTCCAAGTAAAATAATTATCTAACATGTAAACTAAGAAAGCTTCCTCCACAAATAACACACCAAAACCAAGACAAAAGTAAAATAAATAATGAAAAGTAAACTCACTCTATTTTTGGTGATACAATATTTCTAGGGACCTTGGATGATCTTGAATTTGAATGGAGGGATTTTTCTTGGAACTCTAAATATTTTATTCTTAATAAAAAATTATAAATTCCCACCCTTGTTGGAATCTTTTTAAGTTTTTAGTAATAATAATATGGAAATTAAGATTTTTTTGGACTATTAATGCCCTTACACATGGGCTTAGTTTTATTTCCTATTTCATAGATAAATTGTAGTTTTCTTTCTTAATGAAAGCCTTCATAGTAACTTGGATTTATTAAATAATATAGTCACAATGATAATGTTTATTAGTATATAAAATTGAACATATGATGCAATATCATTAGAATGAACACCACCAATGAATTTATATTTTACTATCCTAGTTAATAGGTTTATAAACCATGTTATAATCTTAGATATCTAAAACAATAACAATAGTAATGGTAAAATATGATATAAATTACATTCATAATTTAATGATTATCATTATTCCTTGAGCCTACCATATACCTACTCAAATATATCTTTGGGGGTGACCATGCATATTTAATTAAAATGACACCTAGTCCACTACACCTATTGGGTTGGCCATGGCTAATACATTAAAGGAAATGTGATTGATTTAAAATAATAATAATTATTTAATGAATAAAAAATTATATGATGGTAATTATGGTGTAAAATATAAATATTCTCTAATATAGGAAAGGGAAAAGACCATAATAGGACCGCCATACATACAAAGGGCCATGCCAAAAAGTGGGGTAGATGATATAATCAAGAGTTATTTGTAAAGGGGTTATCAAATATATAAAAAATAAATTACATTAAAATAATTTACAATCAAGGGAAACCTATATCAACTATGGTATCTAAAGTAACAAGATATAAATGCCAAATGGATAGAGGGGTTGTAACTACATATCTTGGTAGTAAAACTAACCTAAGTATGGATAAAAAATTATAACTATGGTTATATTTAGAGGCCTTGATAACATATGATAATATGTAGAATGTATCTATAAAAAACACACTAATATAAAAAAAATGTAGAGTATATATATCTAATAAAATATAAAAGAAAGAGATTAGGGTTATGGATACTTACCTTGAGTATATTGTTAATGCGTCAATCTCCCCATTGGATTTAGTGGTGTATTTAAAGATATGTTATATATTAAGACCTCAAATGGTAAGGATGAATACCTAAATATTCTTAATTGAGGACTCTAAAAACTCAGGGACACCTCCTTAGTTTAACTTACTTTTATTGAGCTTCAAACACTTTGAGAAAGAGTAGACCTCCAAAAGAATAAGATATTATATCATAATTCCTCTTATATAATTAAATAAAATTTATCAGGTGTAGGTATAGTATATTATTATTTTTATTATACCAAAAAGAAAAATTTCAAACCTATAAATATTGGTCAAAGTCATAAAGCGACCTAGCTTAAATGCTGACCAAACTGATCTAGATTGATTGAGTATAATGAATTATGAATGATATAGCAGTGGGTTGGCCATAATGATCTAGTAAAAACACAAAATTAATTAAATTAATAAGTATTGCCTTAGTTATAAGTAATAAAAAATCTAATATACTATTTTCATTTATTAAGAAAATGGCACATATAGGCAACATATTAGATCGCTTGTATCGATTTAGTAGGAAATACAGGGACTAATGTATAAAACTAGATTGATAAGAATTAATTTAATTGGGTAGCATCAAGATACTAATAAGAATAAAAAGAATTGAGGTAAAATAGAATCAAAATATTCTAAATAGATTTGAAGGCATGATGGTATGAATATTAAAGCATAATGGGATAAAATGGATATCTTTCACAAAACACCATTGTTAGAAGTGTGTTGTATATTTTTGATGATCAAAACTCTATTAGAGCATAGATCCATGATCAAATAAAAAATAATGCAACATGGTTTGTGGAGAAATGGTATTGAAAATATGAGTCCATATAGGAACCCTATTAAATAATGAATAAATTAATTTAGATGATAAATGTAATAGATTTATGGTTTCTAAGGTTAAAATTTTTTTGTATCGGGCTCTTACATCTCCTAAAAAGAAGTGTTATATTAGGTTATTTACCTAAACTCATGTTCACCTAGGTATTTTGTTATTTCCACTCACTTAAGTGTGAATATTTCATTTATCTTATTTAAAATATCACAAGTTATTACATATGTATCTCTTAGATAGTATGGGGATATTTTTTAGTTATTTCTATCCTTTAGGGATAGTTATATCATTTTGATCTCTTAGTTATATTTTAGTTATGATTTATCTCTTATCTTAATATATTAGTTATTATTGATCTTCATTACCTATATATGTAAGGTGAGATATTCATATAAAGATATAAAGTATTTCAATAACCCTAGAAAGCAGAGGACTCTATGAAATCTTAGAAATAGAATTGAACTTATAGTTCTTTTTATCTAAGAAACTAAAATGTTTGAAAATTCATTAAGATCATGTGATTATAAAATTTGGAAGAAAGGTCATGTAATAACATCAGATTCCAAAGGTGCCTCAAGAGGGTCTATTAGTCTTATGGAACCTAGAAAATTTTAAAGGAATTCTTCTTTGGAAGACAGTGATCAAATTTCTATTATTTTTAGACTTAGAAAATAATGAGGAATGGATCCTCTCAAATGCTTATGCCCCAAACTCCAAAAATGCCAAAAATATTTTATGGGAAGGCATCCTTTCCTTCTAGAGGGATTATGAAAGATGGAACTAGATTATAGCTGGTGACTTTAATACCCCACTTACTCTAGGGGAAAAAAGAGGGGGACTAATAGATATCATAGAAAGCATGATGTATTTTAGCAATTTAATTTCAAGTCCTAAATGATAACCCATTCACTTGATTCAATAGGAGGATGGGTGATAATTTGATACATGTTTTCCTCAATAAATTTATGGTCTCATTAAATTAGGACATCAAATTCACTAGTAGACTCTCCTCCCAACCTATAATTGGCTTGGATCATAACCCTTTGATTTTTGAAGGTGAAATTTTTTTAAAACCAAAGAATAGTCCTTTTAGATTTGAAATCATGTGGCTCCACCACCCAAACCTAATAGAATCCCTAAAGGAATGGTGGAAATAACTTTTCTTAGGTATTGATATGTATATTATAATAAAAAAAACTAAATTTATTCAAGGTAAAGATGAAAATTTGGAACAAGGAAGTCTTTGATGATATATTCCTACAAAAAAGGGCACTAGAGGAGGAACTAACAATAATTAAATAAATCTTATCTCTATAAGGAAAAAATGAGTAGACCTATGAAAGGGAAAAAAATTTGTGCCAATTTCATATCTTAGAGGCAAGGGAAGAAGCCTACTAGGGACAAAATTTTAGGTGCACTTGGCTGAAGGAAGGGGATGGGAACACCAAGTTCTTTCATCATTCGACAACTAGACATAGGAATGTGAATAAAATTAATCATTTACAAATGGATAATGGCAATATTAGAAAATAATATGAAGAGATATCCTATCACACAATGAATTTATTCAAACATAATCTCATGGAAGAATCCCCCCTCGATGAAAAACTAGTGGACAACACTTTAAATAACTTCAACAATGTCATTTTTTATTCTGAAAATGCTTCCCTTACTAAAACCCCATCAGAAGAAGAGGTAAAAAAACATTGTATTTATCATAGAGGGATTTAATTCCATATGCATTTATTTTTTTCCCCCATTTTTATTCCAAAAATTTTGGGTTATTATTCACACCGAGGTTGAGGCAACATCCAGGGAATTCTTCCAATCTAAAACCAATCTTAGAGAAATGAATAATATTTTTTGGTATTGATTTCAAAATTCACAGGATAAAATAACCCATAGGATTTTTACCCAATAATCCTTTGTAATACCACTTAAATTTTTTTCTCAATCATCTTGGTGAAGAGAATGCAACACTTCTTAGATAAAGTCATCAAGGAACAACATGGAGCATTCGTGGCTAGAAGACAAATAACAAACAAAATAATCTTGGTACATGAAGCCATTAAATCCATCTCCAAATATAAAATACAAGGAATGTTTCTTAAGATGGACATGAAAAAAACATATGACTGAATCTCATAGAATTTCTTAATGAAGATATTTAAAAATTTAGGATTCAATTTGGACCTAAGAAAAATCATCTGAAATTACATAGCTACTGCCAAATTCTCCAAAATCATGAACGAAGTCCCAAAAGTCTTCTCATATTTTAGAGTAATAAGATAGGGGGACCTTCTCTCCCCATACCTATTCATCATCATGGTATAAACCTTGGGGGAGTAGTTTACTAAAATCCCACACATAGAGCCTAATCAAAGGCATCTCGATAACACTCAATACTAAACCTGTCACTCATGAAAAATTCATATATGATATGATCATATTAGGTGAAGCTTATATGGAAGAAGACAAATAGATGAAATCCATTCTAAAAAATTATGAATCTATCTTCAACCAATGTATAAACTTTCAAAAGAGTTCTATTTTCTTCATCAATACTCCAATGATACTACAAAAAAGGATTGAAAGAATTCTAAAATTCTAGATGAGTCAATTACCATAAAAATATTTGGATATCACACTATTTGAAGGTAAAATATATTCTAACCTTTGGAATCCCCTCATTGATAGAATTCAAAGAAAAATTGTAGGGTAGAAGGGACACCTCCTCACCTAGGTAGGTAGATTTCAGCTGATCAAAGCTTTAATTCAGAGTATCCTAATATAAATAATGTCAATATTTTGGATACCCACCAAGGTGGTATAAAAATAAGAATAAACTCAAAATAGATTATTATAGAGAGGCATCGAGGACCAATTTAGGTTCTACCTAGTATTTTGGGAGAAAGCCTATCTACCTAAAGTAAATGGGGGATTGGGGATTACAGATTAAGTCCATGAACATGGACCTACTAGAAAAAATGGGATGGAATCTTATGAAAGAAGATAAAAACGGGCTAGAATAGTCAAAGCCAAATACTTGGAAGGGTTTGAGGAAGATTGCTTTCTATGGGAAGAAGGCTCAGTGGATGGTTCTGCATTTTGGAAATTTATTAATAGTTATATAGATATACTTCTAGAAGGAATTAAATGGAAAATCAGAGATGAGAAGAGATTAGACTTATAATATGATGATTGGATTTCCACCACCCCCTCTCTTCATAAGGTATTTGGGATAACTTATGTTAAAGATGTAAGCAAAGAAGGGGATCTAAAGTCAAAGACTATTAGGATGCGAATGAGGGTTTGAAGAGTTTGAAAGTCCCATAGAAGCATTAAATACTAAATAATTGAAAGTGATTTAGAATATCAATTCCTTCATTAGATAGGTTCACATCCCTATTTTCCCTAAGGAAGATCATTTTTTGTGGGCATTTGAAGATAATGAAATGTATTCAGTTTTCTCATGGCATACCACTGACCTAAATCTAGAAGAAGAATGGAAATACTAGAAATATTTATGGATAAAACACTTGACTCCTAAGGTAAACTTATTTTTTTGTTGGTAGCCCAAGACAAGATACTAACTATGGATAACTTGGGTAAAAGAGGACTCATTGTTCCCAACTGATGCTCATTATGCAGGTAAGCTAAGGACCTAGTTCATCATCTATTTCTGACTTATCCATTCATTTTGAGCTTATTTGATTGGCTATTGATCAAATTAAACCTCTCATGGGTTAAAATAAATAATTTTTTAGAGCTCATTAAGTAATGGAAACCTCCTTAGAATCTCTTATCCCTAGAATTCCTATGGAATTTGACACTCCCACATTAGTTTTGGAGTGTTTGGAAAGCATGAATGATAGTCTATTTTCAAACACAAAACATCATCTAAAAGGGATTTTTATCTACCTATACCATGACATCATACATAATTAGAGAGCCTTCCCTCCCATAGATAGAAATCTAGGGTCTTCCTTAACATAACTAATGTTCAGTAATTGGGAGGTCATATAGAAATAAGGTCTCCATCCAAGGATTTAATATGTAAACACACTAGGTGGAAGACTCTACCTAAAAGTTGGGTTAAACTTAAATTTTATGGAGCCTTGAAATGAAACCTAGGACCTACGGGTAGGGAAGGATCCATAAGGAATTTGGAGGGGAAGCTAATTACTACCTATGTAGACCCCATGAGAACACATACTAACCATGTGGCTGAAAACAAGGGGGCATTATGGGGCATCCAATTTACCTCCAACCTTAATATGGCAATGATTAGTGTTGAGGTGGATTCCCTCAATATTCTCAATTCCTTTGAAGGCAAAGTAACCCCCTCCCACATAATAAAATACATAATTGATGATGCTAAGCAGAGTTTGAGGGAGATGACATAATTTTCCATTATTGAAACTTAACAAAAAGGGAATGGAGTTGATTATATAATCGTTAATGTAGGATTAGGTATCCCTCTTTTAACTAACTAGTACATTAGATGCCACATCCCTAAAAGTGTTTCATTAACAATTCAAAATGAATGCACCTTAGGATAGGATGGTGATTTGGTAGCTACATGCATAAACCATACTCCTCAAGTGATGGATTTAAAATATAATAACCCTCAATCAATCCAACATGAGGATAATTAATTACATAAGGCGGGAGGAAGAATGTAATATAATTTATTTAAAACAAAGCATAAAAAATTACATGATGGACCCCTCCTTGAACACACTATCATATTATTTTGTAAAAGTTAATTTTTTGGAAACTAAACTCAAATAGATTTCCAATGAGAATAGGCAAGGACGGGTCCATAATGTCTTTCTATGAAAATTTAATCCCCGTAAACTAGTAAATTTTTTGTAATTGGCATTGAGGGGGGGGGGGTCTGCCTAGCCTGACAAAGGAACAAAATTTGAAATTATCATATCTTCTACATACAGTGGCCAAAATATTCATATGACCACTCTTTTTTCATGAAAATGGATTTTTAAGAGCATCAATGCAAGCAATTTTTGATTATAACATGTGTAAATATAATTTTTACATACTTTGTATAATTTACATATTGTAATGAAATCCAGTGCATTTTTGGTGGAATCTGACACCCCAAGTTTTTCTCAAACAATAAAAATGTGTTATATACATCAAACAAAGTTTGTAATGATGTGTCCCACCACTTATGTTTTTAGTGATGATGGTATTACATTTTGGCATTTACAGGTCCCTAAGGATCTAAAAAGCTAAATAGAGTAAACTGAAGGTTGGAGGATCCATAGAGGTTGGAGGATATTTTACCTTCTCTAGTTAGGTATTCACTTGGAGTATGGGTTTAGTGCTTGAATAGTAATTTTGGCTTGTGCATTTTTCTTTCATAGATCTAGTGTTGATATGATCTTTGATATGGAGCATTTTAGTGATTTGTACTTGGTTTATTTTTTGCACAACTTCTCACCTCTCATTTGATAGGGGGAGAAGATATTGCATATTGATTTTTTTTATCAGTCATCAGTGATGTGTGGTATGAGTCAACATTGTGTTGCTATCATTGTTAGTGTTGAGCAAAGGCTTGTGAGAGATGTTGACAATTGTTGGGCATTATTTTGAGGTGTGCCATACATAGTAAAGAGGGTAGTCACTTATTGGATTGATTCTATGTGAGGATCGATGTAGTTGGATAGTGCGTGATCATGTTCTATGGTAGTGTGGGAATGATTAGGATGTGATCACTCTAGAATGCATAATGTACCAGTTATAGTTACGACAGAGTTTACTTAAGATGACTCATAGTTATTTGATCTAGTATTTATATACCCCTTTGGATTAAGGGAGAGTTTTTTGGATTAGTTTAATGATCTAAAGTTAGTAATAGTTAATACTTAGTTAGTATTTTACTTTGTTAATAAATTTTTGGTTCACGAGAAAGTTGGTTTTAACCTATAACCACCTGTGAAAAGCCTATAAATATTTTCACATGCTTTTTATATATGATTTGAAATAATACAATATTATTTTTGGTGTGAAAAGATTTTGACATAATGTAATTTATTAATCATGTAATATAATAGTGCTATCAGAGCATGTTGTTTGAATCATGGTGAAAAGCAAGATGGTGAAAGATGAATTCCAAAAATGGTATATGCTAGTAAAATAATTTTTTTTTGGTTGGTCTAAAGTTTAGACTTTGGAAAATTATTCAATATTTAATTTTTCAATAGTTTTATAGTAAAATTTTGAAGAAATAGGCTTGATATGGCCATATAATTAGACAAGCTCTTCATGCTACCAGGGATTACTTACAAACTATTTTTTAAGCATTCCAAATTGAATTTGGAAGCTTTAAAATATTCTAGACTTATTTTCAAAACCCTAAAATATACTAAAATAGTCATTTGTATGGATTTTTCAACTTGAGAAATCCTCTATGAGTATGTAAAATGGTTTCAAATTCCATTTAATTAATTTATTTAGTTTCTAGTCTATTTCAAAGTTTTTAAAAACCAATTTTCAGTCCATATTACATCTGAAAGGTTATTCAAGATCAGATTTTTAGTTTTACAACTTGAATTTGTAGAATTATAGCCTCCATAACATCCTAGTTTATAAAAAATCAGATTTTCTTTATCAAACTTTTCTATGAAGGTGTTAAATGGATCCATAAATGCATTTGTATGGCCCTATTAGATATTTTAAAACCTATTAGAGTTGTTGAAAATTTTTATTCATTCACAGATCAGTAATGGTATTGAAAAACTTTAGCATGGCATTATAATATTGAGAAAAATAAAATATTTCACTTTTATAAAAATTTTAATATAGTTTGATAAAACTAGGGTTTGGTGGGTCCTACAAAAACCTTGGAAAGATTTAGGTTTTATTTAAAAAATTACTTTCATGGGAAAAAATATTTTTTCTCAAAAGTACAATTTAAAAAAAAAGAAAAGAGGTCATTTGAATTAATTATAAAAATGAATAAAATCTGTATCTACTATGACCATCTCTAACATATCTTGAATACACTATCATATTATTTTGTAAAAGTTACTTTTTTGGAAACTAGACTCAAATATCTTTCCAATGAGTATAAGCAGGAGGGGTCCATCATGTCTTGCTATGAAATTTTACACCATGAATACAAAATTACATTATGAAAAAAACTTTTTACACCAAAATTGTATTGCATTATTTCTTGAATCAATATTTACAAAGAATGTGAAAAGCTTTATAGGATTTTCATGGGTGGTTATGGGTTAAAACCAAATTTCCTATGAACCAACAATTTATTTAAAATAAAACATAAAATCAAATTAAATATAAACTATACTAACTAAATATTAATCTAACAAAATAAACTAAATTTGGATCATTAAATGACCCAAAAAACTCCCCCTTGATCCAAGGGGTATATAAATACTAGAGCAAAGAACTGTGAGTCATCCAAGTAGACTCTACCATAATTGTAACTGGTAAACTATGCATCCTAGACTAATCCACAACCTAATCATCCCCACACTATAGTAAAACATGATCATGCACTATCCAACTATATCGATCCTCACATAGAATCTATCCAATAAGTGATTTCCATCTATACTATGCATGGCACATCTCAAACTGATGTCCAAAAATCACCAACATTTCCCATAGGCCTTTCTTTAACACTAACAATGATAGCAACACAATGCTGAATCATACCACACATCACCTACAATTGATCAAAAAACTAATATGAAATATATTCTCCCATATTAGATGAGAAGTAAGCATCCATACAATAAATAAACCAAGTAAAAATCATTAAAATGCTCCACATCAAAGACATATCAATACTAGATATATGAAGGCAAAGTACACAAGCCAAAAAATGCTACAATATCAAAACCCAATCTTGATCCTAACAACTCGCATAAGATGGGTTTGTCATTATCTCAAAATATAAAGTCATCAGCTATGATGCAAGAAACTTCCCAATCGTCCCATCCATCAAAAAAATATGCAAAATAATAGATAGAAGAGGAACTAGAAGAATGACTAGAGTGACTAGAGAGATCAGTAATGTTTGCTTATGCTTTTTGTCGATGTCGAGAGGACCTCCTTATGGAGGGGAAATCTATAGAGAGATGTCCTATGCCACCATAATTATATCATAGTCTCTCATTTACATTAGAACTAGAGGAAGAATAGCCACATGAAGAAGAATTCATGTGCTTATGCTTGTGTCCATGTGAATATTTCTGGTTATGCTTATGCTTTGGAGAACTAGAATGATGTCTATGTTTATGAGAGCTTGAATGATCCCTATGTCCAGAGTGATGCTTATGTCTCTAAGAACTAGAATGATTATTATGCATAAAAGTATGCCTCTGAGAGTGTCTATGTTTCTCTTTGTTGGGCTCATATAATATATTTTTTGTTTTGATATAGTATGCATCTTTAATAGGTTTTTCTTTCTTCTTTGCAAATTGTCGCTCATATTGAGTGAGAAACTCACAAATGGAATCAAAAGTAGATTTGTTAAGCTTATTACTAAGATGTAACATTTCTAAAAAAATCTTGTAGATAGGGATAAGACCATTCAAAACAATAAAAATGAACATTTTATCATCAATTTTTCTGTTAGTGGTGTCATATTCTTGTTTCAAGTTATTAATGTGTGATACATACTCTGAAACATCTTCATCATCAATGAGATTATTATTGAGAAACTACATAAGGAGATAAATTTTATTGTAAGTAGGTTGTTTATCATACAAGTCTTTTAGAGCTTTCCATTCTTCATATTTGATAGCTTCAATGTGAATTTTGACTTGTGCATTGCAAGTGGATTTTAATAATGCAAGAGCTCGCCTATCACATTTGTGAAATTTTATAATTTTTGTGGCTTTAGTGGGTATGTTGTTTACTTTTCAACAACATCCCATAAGTCATTATATATTAATGTGTTTTCCATATTCATTGACCATTTTTTATAATTATTAGGAGTTGAGATTCCAATGTCAGAAATGAGACTCACAATTTTAGCCATGATGTAGAAAAGTAAGGAATGTTATCAAGGTTTTAAATTTACCTTCAAAATAGCTTCCATTTTACAAATGATCCTGGGACTTGTGATAAACTATATGTTTTTTAAAAATACAAGCATAATGATACAGAAAAAAAACTTACATTTTGAAGGTGTCAATTTCAAAAAAAAATGCATCTTGATACTTCATTTGAAATAAATTTATTTGCAAAAATCATACAAGGAAGCATCAAAACAAAAAATGTATCCAAAATGTTTAAAACCATGAAGATCACCTGGTCATATGACTACCTTCACAGATGAGAAGATGTACAACTAGTGTTTGTAAGAATGATGACTTACACCCTTATGTCTTTATAAAAATCAAAAAATATTCTCAAAAGAGAATATTCCTTGAAAATATTCCCCAAAAAATAATATTCTTTCAAAAATAAAGAGTTGAACCCTTGACCTCTCCTTTTCAAACCAATTCACAAAATTAAGCTATCCAAGTGCTCTATGAGAATTTACAAGTTTATAAAGATAGAAATTACTATATAAAATTGAAATTTTCCTCTATGATAATAAAACATTAATTTAATTGGGTGAATAAATTAATTTTTTTCTCATGAAACTATTTTACAAAGTAAATATTTAAATCTTTTTCTAACTTTGAATATCATGCAAACCCTAAATATTTGCCAAACTATAGAAAAGACTTTACAAAATAAAATCTTTATCCTAAAACTTCCAATGTTAGACTTCTTATGCCTCCCTAGAACATTCCAATGCCAAAGCTGATCTAAGGAATTTTAATCCTCTTTTGGCACTCCAACTGAGCCATACAAATCTATATAGGACCTTATTTTCACATATATAGATTAGTTTGAGACTTTCAAAGAGAATTTTGATAAATAAAATGTGATTTTTGATGATGCAAGGCTATACTTCTACAATTTTGAGCTTTACAATTCCATTTTTTAGCTTGAAAAACTTTTGGGATGCATTGGGATTTGATAAATGGTCTTTAGGAACTCAAATTAATTTTAATAATAAGTAGATCAATTTTATAGATAAATAGAAGTTATTTTATCCAAACACAGGCATATCCAAAATGGAAAGGCTATACAAATGCATATATGGGTTATAATTTAATTTTACAACTTGAAAAAAAAATCTAGATGCTTGTTGGTATTGAAATCTGATCTTAAGAGACTCAAAACATACCAAAACTCAGTAAATGGATTGAATGGAGTTTGAATTCATTTTTAACATTTAAAAGAGACTTCTAGGTTTAAAAAGGCCATATAAATGGATTTTTATCAAATTTTGGGGTTTGAAAAATAAATTTGGATTACTTTTTGGCTTAAAAATCCAATCTTAAATTCTTAAGATATAATTTTGATGCAATACTTGGGAGCATGAAAAAATTCTCCAATTATATAGTTGTACACAAGCTATTTCTCAATTTTTTTAGACTTTCTAATGTAAAATTATTTGAAAAATTAAAATATTTTAGTAATTTTCCAAAAATTTCAACATTAGCCTAAGTACAAAAATAAAGGACAAAATTTAAAAAAAGGCATACCATATACTATTCATCCAAATTCCAAAATTTGATTTCATGTGAGGATTTTCATTCCACATGAAATATGTTTTCTCTTTACCTCTCCCGTATTCACCATGCTTCAACAAACCATGCTTTGATACCATTTTTGTCCCATATTCCAATAGAAATAATAAAAAATTACATTATTATAAAAACTTTTTACACCAAAATTGTATTGTATTATTTCTTGAATCAATATTTAAAAAGCACGTGAAAATATTTATAGGCTTTTCATAGGTGGTTACGACTTAAAATCAACTTTCCCATGAACTAACAATTTATTTAAAACAAAGTAAAAAGTAAATTAAATACAAACTATACTAACTAAATATTAATCTAACAAAATGGACTAACTTTAGATCATTAAATGACCCAATAAATTTCAAATATAATGACCCTCAATCATTCCAACACAAGGATAATTAATTACATAAGGTGGGAGGAAGCATGTACTACAAGTCTTTTTCAAACCATTAACACTAAACACTACTAAGACTTGCCAAATTCCATATTTGACTATCTGGGTACTATGGTTATGGGGGGAGATAGGCACTACCTTGAACCAAATTCTTGCTTGGAAGTTCAAATCATGAATAAAGTGTGGAAAAATCTTCGTAGAGAGGGTTTAAAAAATTTATGTTGAGGGTAACTAAATATGATGTGGGCTTGGTGAAAGAATTTATTGCTAGGTAAAATAAAAGGGTCATGGAGTTAAGTGGGGTTAGAATTTATATCATAGAGTAGCTAATTAGAGAGGCTATGAATATGATTTACAATGGAGCAAAGGAATAAAATACCAATTGAAAAAGTAGGAGCTTCTATAGAGCTTCTATTACACTAATGAATTCATCAAGATAGACAAAAATGGGTTCAACCATGTAGATCTTCTATGCCAATAGACCTAAGTATGTATATAGGTAATGAATTATTTGATGATTGAAGGTAAGCATAACCTAATATTCTCTCATGACCTTTTATTACCAAGTCATTTTCAAGGGTACAAAATCAACCTCCCTTTTTATCTCCTTAAATACTTAGAGAGCATTGCTCTCACACACTAAATAAATGAAATAAATCCCATTCTACCCTAGGGCCTTATCCTATTATTGATAAAGCATGACAAGAACGTATAGGGTAGGAAGGTTCCACTAGAGGGTCATCTATTGAGGAGGACTTCCTTGAAGAAGACCCTACCTCAAAGGTCCCATCGTCTGATAATTAGTACTACCCATGTTATCCCTTTATCTAAAACATCTACTTAATACCCTCCCTTGAAAATCACTATCCTTAAACCTAAACCACTCCTAATGGATGAGGTATCCTATGGGGAAGTTTTATGGAAAGGAAATACCCCCTAATAGAGGATATCAAATCTAATAATGAATAACTAGAAAAATTTAATAATAAGCTTTATGAGGTCAAAAAGTGTCTAACAGGCCTTAAGGAAGATTATAATGCCATGAATAGATAAGTTGTTAAAAAATCCAATCCTTAAATAATTATATTAAGGTAGATTAGACCCACTTAAAGTAACACATTATAGTGGTGGATACCTTTTATCCAAATATCCCCACCATAAGCCCCACCAAGAAGAACCTAATAAAGGAACATGTGTAAAAGAGACCCTGATGATCCTACCCAGGGAGGACACAAAGGGTCAATACAAATAATAAGGGATATAATTACAAAGAGAAAACATGGAATTTAGGAGAATATGATTGAAGATGTGAAGGAACCAACAAAGGGATCCCCCCTCCTAGAATAGTCTACTATGTATATGTCTATTATTTTTCCTTCCATAGGGATAGTTAGCTAGTAATATTACTATTTTTTTGTTGTTTAGTCCATGGGGCTTGCTACTTTAATTTAAAATTTTTAACTATGGTTCTTGGTCCCTATAAAACTAGGTTATTTACCTTATCAAATAAAAAACATATAAAACATTTCTCATTGTGAATCTATTTGTGTATAATAGATTGAGATATTATTTGAGCAATGCATAAATGGATTTTATTGTGGTAATGGTTTGTAGATTTGGTCTTGGATGGGAGTTTTATATTGCATGGTATCATAGTAGTATCCAAAAACCATTACTAAATCCCTTAGCTTCTCCTTGCTTGGATGTTCTCATTCCATGACTTAGATCTAATTTCATTGCTTCAGTTACTTTATCTTTTGTTAGATCTTAGTTTTGTTGTTAAATCCATATAGTTCTTTTCCTATATCTAAGTTTTTTATTCATATTCAAGCACCTCTAATATGGAGGTTCTTTTAGTTTTGATTATCTTTAGATCTATTATGTTCAAGTCTAATTCGGCATTGGATTTGCATGTATTATTATCATCCTATGTCAAACACTAGTATGTGTTTTGTATTGACTATATAATTTATTTATTACAGATCTATCAGAAGGCATATATAGATAGAGTCATCCAATCCATTTGATTGTACTCCATAATGGTTTTCAAGCTTATTATATGTTTTTTGTCCCACTTTATTATTTTTAGGAAGGAAAGTGTCTCCACTTAGTCTGTTGGATTCATCTTTGGGATCCACATATCCTCTCATTTTTACAAGGATCGACCATTTTTTTAGTATTTGGCTGTGTTTGTTTAGCCATGGAAGGTGCCTAGATTGGTGATACGATTTAACCATCTTAGATATAACATTTTATGGCTTCCCATGCTATGTGCTTTAGTGACATCTATAAAAATATAATTATTTTGTTGAATGTGTTTTGTGAAATTATTATTGCCTCTCCTATGGGTGGATTATGTTTCTTAAACTACATTTTTTTATCTAGCTATTTTTTTCCATTTTATGGGTATTTCCAGTGCAAGACACAAATCCATTTACCATTTTATAGAACACAACAAGTTGGAGATGACCAACAACACATTAATTTTAGACTATTAGGTGGTAACAACCAAGAAAATGTCAATTTCAAAATATTAGATAGGAGCATTATTCATTTGAAGTTTTCCTCAACCTCATATTTAGCCCCTTGGTCATACGGTGTGGTCACATGGAGGTGATTAAATTTTAATTCCTACTAGTGGGGGATTAACTTATAGCCCTTCAAAATTATTTTAAGACCTCTAAGAATTTATTTTTTTCCAAAAATTTAATATCTTTTGGTGTAATTTTATTTTTTGACCCATTTAGTGATAAGAAAAATTTTAAACACTATATCATTTGATTGGTAACTCAATATTGAGTGTTTTTAATTCACAAGTGCATGTTTTTTTATTTACAATCTATTGGTGTCATTGATTTTGTAAAATGCACTCAATTATAAAATTCCAAATTTGAGTGGGGGGAAGGCTAATATAATATACATGTGGGGTTTATTATTTCAACCTTATCTACCTTCATGTGTATGTGAGGATTTTTCTAGCATGGTTCCTCCATTGTTCAACTTCTTTGTTTTCACATTGCTCCCTTGTTTTTTGGATTAACTATCATAATATGTGATGAATTATTTGACAGCTTGAGAGTCTCCCTGTTTGGAGCTATTTTTGTGTATACGATGTCTTCCTTATTTTCATTTGGTATGTTTTGGGTATATTATACTCACAATAAATTATAAAGTGCCATGGGGTATTTGATTTTACAACTTAGTCTACCTTCATGTGTGTGTACCTTAGTTTGTGTACCCTTTACTAGTTTAGCTATCAATCTCTCCCAACACCACCAGGGCCATTTTATAGATTCTTCCCTTGTACTTGGGTATATTATTTAGTCACTTATTTTATCATAATACATATGAGGATTATTATGTCTTAGTGGAATTCTTGGTGACTTTTTTTAGTAAGACTAGTGTGGCATCCCTACCAATTTTTATGCTCAATTTTAACCATTTAACGTCTACTTATTTAGAGACTTTCATTACCATATTATTCTAGTTCAACATTGAAGGAGGATATTTAGGAAATGATTCCTTAGGTTCATCTTTCTACCTAGAATTTTAGAGTGTAATGTTCATGTTTAGTGATCCTCATATTTATCACCATTCCTTCTTCAACTTGGCAGTTATAAAAATTCAACATCCATGTATTATGGCAAGTTGGATTGACATACATGGGGACATTTTTATTCAAACTTCATCTTTTTTTATATGAGTGCTTGATTAGGCCTTGTTTTCAAGACTCATAATGTGGATATACCACTTTATTTTTGTCACCTAACTTCACTTGAGGGGGATGTCAGAATAGGTTGTTTACCTTAGCTCATATTCACCTAAGTATTTAATTATTTCCACCTACTTATGTGTGGATATTTAATTTATATTATATATATATATATATATATATATATTATGAGATATTATCTATTTATCTGTTATATATTATAAGGATATTTTCTAGTAGTTTCTATCCATTAGAGATAGTTATCTCTTACTCCTAGGCTTGATCTCTTAGTTATGATTGATCTTTGTTGTCTATAAATGAAAGGTGAGATTTTCATATAGAGATATAGAATATTTATCATTGTATGATATTTTTATGTATAATAGAGTGAGATATTATTTTATCAATGAATCAATGACTTTTGCTATGGTAATTATTTTTAGATTCCATGGGTGAGAGTTTTATAAAATATTTCAAAAAGAAAATATCGTGGAATCATAGAATGGGACACACTATAGAGAAAGGCTTCAAGCATTAAAATCTAAATGTATGGTTGAAGTAATTTCTAAGTAACCATTAAAATTTGATTTCTATGATCATTGTGTGTTTGGTAAGAGAACTTGATGAAGTTTTTAAGTAGTGCTACAAGATCAAAAGGGATTTTTCATTTAGTACATAATGATGTGTTTAGACTTGTGAAGGCTCTGTCACTAGGTAAATATTTGTATTATGTTTATTTTATAGATGAATACTAGAGAAAAACTTAGGTTTATTATATTAAGGCTAAATTTGATGTTTTTAGTAAGATTAAAGGAGTTTAAGGCTCTTTTTAAAAACTAGATAAAGAATAAAATTAAGGTCTTGAGGAATGACAATGGTGGAGAATATTGATCAAATGCTTTTGAGAAAATTTTTAAGGACTATGAAATAGAAAGGAAAAATAAAAATCCATATACACCACAACATAATGGAGTTTCAAAAATAATCAATAGGAATATGATGGATAAGATGAAAAACATGCTCAGTGGTACATGATTAGAAATAAATTTTTGGGTAGAAGTAATAATGATTGATTTCTATTTGATTATTATATGGCCCACATTATACCTATTCAATAAAACTTCACGTGAAATATGGACTAGTAATAAGACCTCTCTCAAACATCTTATAGTTTATGGTTGTGATGTTTATATGCATATTCTTAAGGAAAAAAGGACTAAGCTAGACAATGAATCAATAAAGTGTATATTTATTTAATATGCTACTGGTGGGAAGGGATATAACCTATGGAACCCTCAAATAAATAATGTTATTTATAGTCATAATGTTATCTTTAGATAGGTAAAATTAGTTATAAAATAAGAAGGATAGACAAAGGATGCACTTGAATAAATTTAGTTTGAATAAGAATAGGGGAAATAAGTGTTTGAATTTAAAACAACTACATAAGATGAACTAGAATTAGAGTTTAAAGATGAAGATTAGGAGGAACACAAAAATTTAAAAATATAAACTCTAATCTTGAGCATATTAAATTAGGTGTGAAGGAAACTTGATAGATATAATATACATAATTTCCATTTTACATTTATTTGATTAGTTTTGTCTATTACTGATGAATACCTCAATAATTCAAATGAGGATTTCACCTTGAAATATACTAAGTCTTAGAAGAATTAAATGGAGGAATAAATAGAGTCCTTAAATAAAAATCAGACATAGGACTTGGTGAAGTTACCTCCTAGAAATAAACCTTTTGCTTATAATTAGGTATTTAAGAAGTAGTACAATGTAGATAGGAGAATTAAGAATTATAAATCTCACCTGGTATCAAAGGTATTATCTCAATTAGAGGGATTTTATTTTGGTGAGATTTTTTGTGTTGCTTCTAAATTACATTCAATTAGATTTATTCTATCTATTTATGTTGTATCCTATCTACAAATAGAACATATGGATGTGAAGACAAATTTTATACATGGTGACCATTAGGAGACAATCTACATGATCAATTCATAAATATTGAAGATAAATGGAAAGAAGGATTTTGTGTATATGTTCAAAAAGCATCTGTATGGTTTGAATAAATCACCAAGAAAGTGGAACCATAAATTTTATAGGTATGTGTTGGGACTTGGGCTTATAAGAAGCAAACTTGATATCTATGTTTGTTTTATCTAAGATGGTGAAAAAATTAGTATCATATTATTATATGTGGATGACATGTTGTTAATTGGTAATAATAATGAATTGATCCTCCAAGTTAAGTCTTAAGTATCATCTAAACTTTATATGAAGTATCTTAGTGCTACAAAATATGTTTTGGGCATGGAAATTAAAAGGGATAGGGTAAATAAGAAATTGTGATTAAATAAAAGGAAGTGCATTGATATAATATTATAAATTTTTAACATGTAGGTACTCATTTTCCTATTGGTCAAAATTTATCTAATGAAAAATGTCTTAAAATGGAATAATATATCAATAACATGTCTCTAGTTCCATATGCTATCTTCATTAGTAGTTTGATGTATGAAATGGTGTGTACTAGACCTGATGTTTCTCATATAATTCTATTAGTGAGAAGATTCACGTCTAATTTAAGAAAGGAAATTTGGAATATAGTGAATAAGATCTTCATTTATTTTCATAGGACATTAGATCATGCAATCTTCTATCAAGATAATCTTAGTGATAGAAAAAATTAATCAACATGGTTTTGTGAATTCACATTGGGCTAGAGATCTTGATTGGTGAAGATATACTAGTGGGTATGTGTTCAAATTATTTGGTGGGGATGTAAATTGGATAATTAAAATCAAAAATAATTTTTATTTGATAATTAAAGATACTAGTACTGATAAATTTTCTTCATGCAAAAAATCAATGGGCATAACTACCCTTAGCTATTGAAGGTATGGCCATGTGTCCCATTATGGATATTATTCAACAAGTGGGAGATTATTGGAAATGTATTGTATATTTTCCATGATTTACACTCTAATAGAAAATATTTAAAAAAAATAAGACCACATTGGTATGTATTTGGGTTGTTTCAGCCCATGTTTTATGTAGCCCATAGTTTTTGTACCCATGGTATTGCAATACCACTTTGATGGGTACATATTGATGTGCATATATATTTAATCATACATAAAGTAGGGGAACATAAAAACTTTAAAGTATATTATTTTATTGTAAATGGTTTAATTAATACAATAAAGGAGTTATTATGATGGGGTTTTTAATCGATAGGGGTTTTCTAGGTGAAGTTATGTGTACTATGTAATCTTGTGGGTATGTCATTTTTCATATTTTGTTAGCTTAAGAATGATGTTAATATTGCTTATTTTGTTTTAATTAATCAAGTATATTTTTTTTATTTTCATTTAGTATTAGAGATAGATCTTAGATTTGTGTAAAGAGTTAGGGTTTATTTAACCTATGATAAACTTTTTTTTGAGTGGAATATTTGTGTGTGAGATTTGTTTTTGAGTAAATGAGAATGATGTAAAGCACAAGGAAAATGATTGAAAAATTCAACATTTAAAATTTTGAGTTGTGGAAGCTCAAGATGGAAAATCTTCTTATGGATAAAGATCAATGGGTTGTTATATTAGGAGTGAAACCTATGGGTATGAAGGTATAATATTAGGAAAATATGGATAGGAAGGTAAAGAGTTTAATCAGATTGTGTCTGTTAGATTTAGTTTTGATGAATGTCTAAATGGAGAAAACTTTAAATACCATGAGAAAATTTGGGGGAGTCATATCATATAAATTCTCTAGTGAAAAAAATATTTATTTGAAAGACATTTTATGTATACACATAATATTTTAAAACTTTACCATTTACTAAAATTTGATCTCTTGTAGGAACTTGTCAAGTTTTAATTTCTCTAAGTGCATGCTTTAAAGGGTGCATTGGGAAATGGGTGGGTAGACATTTGGTGATTTTAAATATTATCGGTCAACTCTATCATTACCTAAAGCCATTAAAAATACTACTTATCTAACTCCTCTTTATCCATTTCCCTAAGAAATTCTCTCATAAAATATCCCCTAACCAAGAAAACACCCTTCTTTATTAATAAGTCATCTTGGTCAACCTTGTTATAAAATTTAAAGTGCACATTACACAACTAAGTCATCCTAGCTGAACCTAGTTCAAGGTCTAATGATAACTTTTATTAAAACTAGGTCATGTTGGTAGACATTGTCAACTAAAGTTATGGAAGGGTTAAGACCTATACATTTATATAAATACAAAATTCACTTCAATAAAATAGAGAGGAAAATTATTTTTCACCTTATTACATTTTGTAATTCTGCTACATCTATATTTGAAGGAGCCGTTGATTTGGGTTTGCCTTGGAGGGAAGATAACTTGTCTTATGGGAATTCTTGGATGTAAATTAGGAGTATTTTATCCTAAAGTTGATTTATATAGTGTGATCCTTAAAAAACCATAACAGAATCTTGAAAATCACCATTGGACAAGGTAGATATTGAGACTCAATAGTATTTCCCAAAGCTAAGTATTTCTAACTTTTTATGTTTCATTTGATATATAGATATTTCACATAGTAGTAGGTTTTGATTGCATAAATATTTTCTTAAATTAACTCTATATTTAAAATTAGTATATTTATATGCTCTTATTTTATTTACATATTCCACCTTAGGTGATCTAGGCCCCTATTTACCTACCAAGATCCATTGATTGCTTGTTTGTGCTAAACAATCCTACTTTATGCCAGAAGCTTTGGTGAACACTCTATTAATTTATTTTTTATGTATTATGAAACCTATATAGGGTTATTTCATAGTTTTATTTGACTATAGGTTTTGGAATCTTCTCATTCAATTTTTTTTGATAAGAGTTCCCTTAGGTTTAGTAGATCGAATTTGGTCATTCCCTTGATATAAATAGTATTACAATAGATGTTATTTTGTTACCTTCTCTAAGATTGGATTTATAAATTAGGATAAGTTTTAGATCTATCTTATTTTTTACATACATTATAGTGAACTTGACATGAATATAACCTTTGAATTTTTAATTTTTCATTTATAATCAACTAGGTCATATGTTAGTTGACCTAGTTTTAACCTTTGTTTATATATCCAAGATCTACAGTCAACTAGGTCATGTTGGTTGACCCAAATTTAAAATTTATTTTTAGGATTATCATTTGAAATCAATGAGGTCATGATAGTTGATGTAGTTATTTTTTCTATTTTTAGATCTAGGATTTATAGTCAACTAGGTCACACTGTTCAACCTAATTTTATCCTCTATTTATAGGTTTCCTTTCATAGTAAACTAGGTCATGTTGGTTGACCCAATATTTTTATCTATTTGAAGATCCAATACCTACATTCAACTAGGTCATGCTGTTTAACCCAATTTTTTCTTTAATTATAGGGTTTCATCTCTAGTAAACTAGGTTGCACTAGTTGACCTAATTATTTTTCCCATTTTTTAAAGTTTCACTTATAGTCAAATAGGTCATATTGGTTGACATAGTTTTATTTTAGTATTTTAGTATTTTTATCTTTCTACAGACTAAGTTGACTTATTAGACCTTGTTTAACATCTATGTTTACTAAAACTTTACCTTTATAGGACTAAAACAAGCATGGATAACCCAGTCAATATTCAAATATTTAGCACTCTTAATCAACCAACTAAGTTGACTGAGTCAACCTAGTTATATTTTTAAAGTTAATTATAACAAAGATGTGTACTTTTTTTTATTCAATTATCTCAATTTATCATTTCTAGTTTTCAAAAAAATTACTTAGTATTTCAAATTTAAACTCTATGATTACTAGTTTTCTAGTTCTGCTAAAACTACATCACAAGTCAACTAAGTCAACTTGGATGACTTAGTTATGTGTTTGTATAATTTACCAAAAAAATTACTAGACATGGTTGAATGTGTTTATTTTTAGCATGTTTTCAAAATATACTAGATAGACATACCTAACTTTGTTTAATTGTGTTTAGGAATTAGATTGACCTGGTTGACCTTATTCAATATGGTTTTATTTTATCATAAGTAATAAAATTCACTTTATTTTCCTAGTAATTAATCCACATTTTATTTTAATAGAGTTTACTACCTATTTACTTACTTCTTGAAATTGTAAATTTATTTTCAAAAATTTATTTTTGCCTTTATTTTTACTTTGTCTTGATCTTCATAGAAATTATGTATCAAAAATTTTAAAACTAATTTACTACTATCATTAATGTTTACATGATACTATGTTTATAGTTATTGTCTATAATCTACAAATATCACGACATGAGGGGATTTACTAAATACTCATAGACATAGTATAAATATTAAAATAGTCTTTAATTTCTATGTACCTCAAGGTATTTAGGAAATGCCTAAGATTTTATTTTCTATTGAATCTTAGAAATCCATCCATCTTTTTGATTTTGTGGTACATTGATTAGTGGTTAGTTCTGATAAGTTACTTCCAACTTACCCATGAAACTAGGTTTAGTGGGCTATGAGGATGGTAGATCCTCCATAGACAATACTTTGAAACATTGGGTCATCACTATATAATGAAGAAACAAATATCTATAGGATCCTACAAATAAATCAATATCTTTTAGTATAGCTTCTTGATACCATTTTAAAATAATTAGTTATTATTAATAGTTATAAAATTGTATTTTTTGCTTCATGCTTGCTATTCACTATCATATTTCAAAATGTATTGACAATATCCTATATTTTTTCTACTCTATTTCTATTTCTAAACTATATTATCCTATTTTATATTAATGTTTTTCTAGATTCAACTAAGTTGAATAGCTTGACCTCGTCTACCTATACATTTTCCTACCATTATAATTAAGTTAGCCAACTCAACTTAGTAGGCTTTCAAAGCCCTATATTTTTCCCTTATTGAACAATTAATTCAACCATATCAACTTAGTATGATTTCAAAAACTCTATCTTTTCCTAACTATATAACTAGGTCTCCCTATTTGACTTATTAGGTTTCTAGACTATTAATTTTCCTTATCTATTAAATTAGGTCAACTAGCTCAACCTAGTAGGTATATAAACTATTTCAACTTTATAAGTACACTATATTCCCCTAGTCAACCCTATATGTCATATTTAACCTAGTACAATTTTTATCTAACGTTCTAGATTTCTAGAATTACACTAGATCGACTTGGTCAACCTTGTAGGTCTTGGATAACCTAGTACAATTTTAAGCTATTTTTATAAATTTAAAGAATTACAATAGATTGACTTGATCACCCTTATAGGTCCTAACCAACCTAGTATAATCTTTCAACTATTGTTCTAGATTTATAGAGTTATAGTAGATAAACATGGTTGACCCTGTATGTCCTGGCCAACTTATTATAATTTTCAACTACAGTTTTAGATTTCAAAAATTACACTAGATCAACTTAGTCGACTGTATAGGTCCTAGATGACCTAGTAAAAATTTGAACTACTATTCCATATTTCCAAAATTACACTAGACTGACCTAGTCAACCTTTTAGGTCCTAACCAACCTAGTATAATTTTTAACTACTATATTTATTTTGAAAAATAAATTAGATCAACTTGGTTGACCCTATAGGTCATAGATGACATAATATAATCTTAAACTACTATGTTTCTTTCTATAAGTCCATTAGATCAACCTAGTCAACCCAATAACTCCTAGATGACTTAGTTATTTTATTAACCTTTTTATTTTAGCCTTGTAGTCTACTATTTCTCTTCCTACACATATTACCATCATGAAATAACTTATAAAAATATTTATTGATAATATTAACTCATTTAAATTTTACATGGGTTATTATATCTTACCCACTTTAGTTATCCATGAAGAAATACCCTTGTGGTGAAACTACTCCAAATCATTGTCTAGGTTAATAAAATGCAACACAGTCCACATTAATCAACATGGTCGACTATAGAGGTCATATTTAACCTATTATAATTTTTGTCTAATGTTATAAATTTTTATAATTACACTAAATCAACTTGGTTGACCCTTTAGGTCTTGGATGACCTAGTACAATTTTAAACTATTGTTAAAAATTTATAAAATTACACTATATTGACTTGGTCACCTTTTTAGGTCCTGACTAACCTATTATAATTTTCAACTATAGTTTTATATTTTAATAATTACACTAGATCAACTTGGTTGATCTTTTAGGTCTTGGTTGACCTAATACAATTTTAAACTATTATTTTAGATCTATAAAACTACACTAGACTGAACTAGTAGAACTTGTAGGTCCTAGCCAACCTAGTACAATTTTCAATTATTATATTTATTTTTAAAAATACACTAGATCCACCTAGTTGACCTTGTAGGTCCTGGATGACCTAGTACAATTTATAACTATTATGTTTCTTTTTGTAAGTCCACTAGATCAACTTGGTCAACCCTATAGCTCTTAGAAGACTTAGTTTATTTTATCAACCTTTTTCTCTTTTAGCCTTCTAGTCTACTATTTCTCTTCCTACATTGATTACCATAATGAAATCACTTATAAAAATATTTATTGATAGTCTTATCTCATTTATATTTTAAATGGGTTATTATATTACCCACTTTAGTTAACCAAGAAGATACCCCCTTGTGGTGAAATTACTCCCAACTATTGTCTAGGTCAATAAATTGAAACATGGTCCACATTACTCAAAATGGTGATCTAGATGATCCTAACATGAATATCACCTTATCCAAACTTATTTACTTTACCATTGGAGCAAATGATACCAACACAAGGAACTTTCCTATAGGAAAATGTACTATAGGGAACATCTATATCACCAATATTGTGAATACTCCTCATACCACTAGAAATCACAATTCATCTATCGATACAACCCAATTTTTTGTATAAATGATTTAACAAATTACATTTATTCAAACATCTAACAATTATAAAATGCTCCAAATGTAAAATCATATCTTAAAAATGGCAAGTCAATACCCTATTGTCATGCCTCAAAATAATCAAATTTTTTTCCCCCCTCCTCTTAAAGATTCCAAAGGGAATATCATCCCTCAACCTATCATGCATAAAAAAATTATTCAATATACTCAAAATTAACCTTTAACTCATTATCATATCCATAGATATTAGAAATATCTCTCTAACCATTAAGTATGATATAACTAAAGACCCTACTAGTCTTCCTTAAATCATTTGGAAATATCTATAAGGATTGGGTCTAAACCAATGATTTTTACCACTAAACTTCATGTCAGAAATATTATGAGAGATTATTTAGAATGGTATAATCAACTCCCCAAACATTAAATATGAAAACTAGATGATCTCTTAAATACTCTAGTTAAATAATTTCAATAAAATGATCTTCTTAAAATTATCTTAGTTACTTCATTAATACCAAATAGTTACCTACTAAATTTGCTTATACTTTTATCAAAATATGAAAATCACTAACTCTAAAATAAAATCATAACGTGAGTGATGAAAATGTATTTAAATTATTTACTACTAACCTAAAACATTCTCTTTAATAAAATGTTCAAATCTTTTCTCCTCAAACCTTAGAAGAGGATTTTGATCAAGATAAATAAGAAAATTTCCTTATGAATAAATTTGAACCATCTCATAACTCAATCAAGGAATATTTCTAAACTTTAACTAACACAATCACTAGCACAAATCTTTGACTAAAATCCCATCTAATAAAAATAGGATTAGTTAAAGTAGATACTCAAATTCCCTTCCACCCATACTTTACAGTGTAATAAATGAAGAAGTTATTATCCCCATATAGACCTTTCATCTATAATAATACTTCTTCCCATCATGGTATGATGCTAATAAAATTTGTTGGTTCTAAACTGACATTGGGCATTCTCATGAGACATGTTTTGGGCTTATAAAATTTGCATTTTATTTCATGTTAGGAGATACCTTTGAGCAAGATGCTATGATAAACTTGAGTCATCTTGATTATCTTAAAGATTATTAAAAAAGCAACATTGCCAAATCTACTACTAAAAAATCTCAAAAATCTTCCTCAGATCCCAATACATAACATTTTAATGGAAATATTTATGCTATTTATGCATATTATTATCAACCTTATACTAATTCTCAATATGTGAACATAGATAAAGTCAATTATCATCACAAATCTACACACAAAGACCCTATTACCAAACCTAAGAAATAATCTACTATCGATCAATTACTTAAAAACATTATCACTTCTCACCCTGCATCTTCTGAACCATCCACTAGTGATGATCCATCTCCACTAGTGGACCATTAGATACTTCAAAAAATTACATTATCTAATTAACCTTAAGTCTCATACTAATTCTTATTATAAACCTCACTATAATTTATTAAATTAACTTAATTCTATGCCTTGTAAAATTACTCTTATAGAATTAGTGATAAATTCTCCTTATCATCATAAGTTCCTTATGAAATAACTACAAGACATAGAATAAACTTTATCTAATGAACTACCTCTTGATAACCTTAACCTGTAGAGGTACATTTTATAAAAAAAAATCATCTTACTAGACCCTCCATAGAATTTATATAAGATATGATAAATCATAAAATTCTCTTTTGAGTTGATGACCCACCTTTTTTTTAATCAAAATTGGTATCAGTGTCACTCTAATTAGAAAAATATCTATTTATTAAGGATCAGGTATCAATGTTACTTCTCTTTGGTTAATTTAACAAATTAGATACAACAAATTAAATCTGAAATAGACTCATCTCACATGTCATTGATTTCATAAAACCAATCAAAAACATCTTGGTTGCATTTTGATACATCTTAAAATTAGACCCAAAATAATTTGAACCAAACTCATATTTCTTGATCTTTCATTATCTTAAAACATTTTCTTAGCTCATCTACAGACTCATCCTATCCATGGTATGGAAACTTGTGGTAGTTTGTTTATCAAATTAATGCCCAATGGGAAATCTTACAAACATGAGGTTGATCCCAATGCTTGTATTATTGAACTTCCAAATCCTAAATCTCAATATTATATTCTTACTATTACTTAGATCAATAGTCTACCTCTCCTTAAAATTCCTCAACATGTTTAGATATTCATGTATTTCTCAAATATTTAGATGATGATGATGAACCTAATGAATTAAAAAACATTTTCAATACCACTTAATTACCTCAATATATCATGGAATGTCTCCCTCCTTCTCTTATTCCATAAGATTGAACAATTCAATTAATATATTATACCACTGATAGTCCTCCCCATAGTAATACACATGAATCCTCTTACAAAAATTATGATTTTACTTGTAATGAATAAAGGGTGTCCAAACTATTTCAATATTATTTTTTCATGTATCGTCACACTTTTAATAACATGGGGATACCCACCATAGAAGTTACTACTAAAATAGATACACGTGTTATATGTCCATCTTATGATAACACTTACATTATGACACAAAATCACTCATGATATTTGGATATCTTAAATTATAAAAAATGCATGCCTTAAATCATTATGTTCATGTCATTCACATATACTCTAATAGTATGTCATAATCAGAGGGTTATATACCACCTATCATTGCACCTTTGATATATACTCCATGGGTCATGAAAGAAATTGACCAAACTTATAAAATATGACCTACAACCCCTAATTTTGAATGACCATAATATATTAAGTCAAGTTTTATTAACACCAATAAATTTTACCAAACAAACCAATTTTATGCATAGTATACATAATTCAATCACTACCGATGATAGTTATTGATACCATATTTTATTGAATAATTTCACATCCCTACTCTTGAAATTACCTTAGATGCACAATATAAGACCATTTAAAAAATACATTTTGAGTTTAATACTCATGGAAATAAAATTTTAGATCTTGGAGTGGATGTTAAATATTATGGATAGTTACCCACTCTCCCTACTAACGAATGTATTTAATAACTACTTCATGATTATGAGCTTTAACTTCCATGCCAACATCACAGACTTGGTCATTTTGATAAAAAGGCTCATTAATTCAATAATTTAATTGCTAGCATCAATACTAAAACACATCATGTTTCCTCACTTCTCATGCTCCCTATCATTTCCAAGATGGAAATGGTATGCTTATTGAGGAAAATATTTCAATTAATTATGGAACCACTACTATCCCTTGACCTATTATATATCTAAATAAATTCATCCTATTGAACATAATATATTTAGTATTTTTATTTGTAAATATAGTGAAGATTTTGCATGGTCATATTAAGACATGCCTGACATTGATAATACTATTATGGTCCATAATATCATTGCCTATCCTAATTCAAAACTCATGCATAAAAAACAACATAAATTTCCTATTGATATTTATACCTTATGCCATAAAGATATCATCAAAATATTAGATGATAAATTCATCAAACTTGTATATTACTTTGAATGGGTTTCCAGTATTATTCTTATATGCAATAAAGTTACCATGGTTATTCACATCTATATAAACTTTCATAATATTAACCTAACATGTCCCAAAAATAAATTTCTTTTACCATAAATCAATGCCATTTTTTATTCCATCACTAGATATGAAATGTTATCTCTCATGGATGGTTTTTTGGGATATAATAAAATTCATATAACCACTTTCACAACATAATGGGGCACCTATTGTTATGTTAAAATTCCCTTTAGTCTTAAAAATGCTACTTCCACTTATCAACATGCAATGACATATATATTTCATGATATTATACATAAAAAAATTGAAACCTATGTATATGATCTTATAATTAAATACAATCATCATGATAATCATATTAATGATCTTGCTATCACATTTTTTGTCTCATTAAATATTAAATTAGAATAAATCCTTACAGATGTGTTTTAGCATCATCTTTGAAAATTTTAGGATTCTTAGTCCCTTTATGGGGGATTGATATATATCCTAATAAAATTAAATCCATTGTTAGCATGCCTATCCCTCATTGTATTCCATATATACAAAACATAGGGAAATGTAATGATTTATTCATGAAATAGCTTATCATATTTATTTAATTAACTCCCTTCTCAAGATAGATATAACTATAGAATGGTTTGATTCATGTGAAACATAATTCAATATTACTATATAAACACTAATTAACCCTCTCAATCTTAGACCACCTTACAATAATTGACCTCTCATCTTGTACACTTCCTCTACCCCGATATCATTTGGGGCAATGCTTGCCTAGCAAAATGAAATAGGTCATGAATATTCCATACATTATATTACTTGTGATCTAATAGACTATGAGACATTATATACCAAAGTTAAACGTGATTATCTCACCTTTTATTTCATAAAATAAAAATTTCACCTTTACTTACTTTATCAAATAGCTTATTCCATCATTTATTCTGATCCTATTCATTTTTTTATCCAATGCTTTCTTACCTAGTGATAGAATAATAAAATGGATGGTTGTCATTTTTATTTGATAAGGTAAATAACATAGTTTTAAAAGCATAAATAACCATAATAAAAAAGTGCAATATAATGTAACAAGCACCATGAGTTGAAAGACAAAATAGAAATAATACTAGTAGATAACGATCCATGCATAAGGCAAAACAACAGGAAAATAAATATTAAACTATTCTAGGATTGTAGATCCTTTCATAGGTTATTTCACATCCTTAGTCATCTTATCCTATGAAACCTATTTTATATTTATAATTATGGCCTTAGTTCTTTTTTTGAGCCCTTCTACATCATCCCTAGGCATGATCATTATAGGTCTCTTCTACATTTGTTCCTTCATAGGAGTCTTCCTGGTGGGGGTTATAAGGAGGATCTTGGGGGAGTATGTCTCTACCTCTATGATGTGTTACTTTAGGGGGTCACTTTAGCCTTAGATATATGAGTGAAGGATTGGATCATTTTAGCAACCTCTTTGTTCATGAAATTCCAATCTTGTATTAGGCCTGCTAGACACATATCAACCTTATGAAGATTATTATGACACTTTTCCAGATGATATTTATTGGTTTTGATCTCCTATACTAAGGGGTCTTTCTTTTCCCTAATACATCCCTTGAGGTTCCTTAATCTAGTAGGAGTTGTTTATGTTTGAGAACATAGAGTTTCAAGGGAGGGTCCCCATCTAAGCTTTGAGAATTGGGGATAGCATTGGAAATACTAGTTATCAGGTGGTGGAACCCTAAGGTAGGGTCTTCTTCAAGGAATTCCTCCTTAGTAGAGGACCCCTGTAGTGAAACATCCATACCCAAAATGGTTTCACTATGCTTTAATAGTAATAAGATAAGGCCCTATTGTAGGATGGGATTAGCTTTATTGATTTGGTATGTGAGAGCAATGATCTCTAGGGATTTGAGGAGATAATAGGGAAGGCAAATTTTGTAACCCTTAAAATGATTCAACAAGAGAAAGTGATGGGAAAAAATGAGGGTGTACCTACCTTTAAGAATCAAATACTTAATTATTTATAGGTAGACTTTGGGTCATTGACATAGAAGGTTCAAGTGAGGAAACCCCTTTTCATCTATCTTGATGAATTCATTAGTTCAAAAAACCTCTATATAAGCTCCTATTTTTTATTGATCTTTATATGGTTTTTTTAATTCACATGACATACCTTTGGTTTTTCTAAATATCTCCTCCATTACTGAGATTTTGATTCTTCTTAACTCTACTACCCTCTTGTTCCACACCACAATAAATTATTTCACTAAGCTTTCATCATGTTCATTTACCCTTAGCATAAATTATGTGAAGCCTCCTTTACAAATCTTCTTCCACACATTCTTCATGCTTATAAATTCTTAGTAGGAATTCATTTCACTATGGTCTCTATCTCAAACCATCTCAATATTAGCTTGAGAGCCAAAAATAGAGTTTGGAAAACTTTGGTAAGACTTAAAGCTAATGGTTCAAAAAATACTTGCAGTACACACTCCCTCCCAGCTTTTGTAATTAATTCTCCTTGCATTGGAATGATGGTGGGTCATAATTTTTGAAATCCTTTGATTGAGAAGTAAAGTTTGTACATGTGGATACCATGTCACTATCCTATCCTGAGGTGCATTAATTTTGAATGGATGATATGACACTTTTGAGGATATGACATCCAATGTGCTAGTTAGTTAAAATAGGGAGATCTACTCTGATATTATCAAGTAAATCTACCACAATATTCCCTTTATGATATGTGTGAACAATGGAGGAGTGTGCTATCTACCTTAAGCTTTACCTAACATGATCAATTATGACTTTTATTATGTAGGAGGGGGTTATTTTACCTTCTAGAGCATTGAGGATATTGAGAGAATCCCCTTAAATGATAATTATTCCCATATTGAGGATGGAGGCAAGTTGAATGCCTTAGAGTTCCACCTTAGATTCAACCACATGGTTTTTTTATATTCCTGTAGGGCCTAGATAAGTAACAATGATCTTTCACTTCAAATTACTTATGAATCCTCCCCTACCCATAAGGCTCAAATTTCCTTTTGAGGATCTATCAAAGTTGATCTTAACCTATCATTCAAGTGGAGTCTTCCACCTAACATTTTTACGTATCAAGTATTTGGAAAGAGACCTAATTTTTGTACCACCTTCCAATTTTTAAAAATCAATTATGCAAAGGAAGATCATAGATTTTTGTCTCTGGGAGCGAAGTTTCTCTAATTCTCAGTGATGACATGGCAAAGATAGAGGATGACCTATTTTGTCCAATTTAATTTATTTAAAAATAAATTATCATTAAAATATTTCTAAACACTCAAAAAATAGTATGGGAGGGCATGGTTCCACTAAAAGGACATGGATGGAAGACTTCAAGGAGGTTTTCATTTCTTAATGAGATCAAGAATTTTGTCTGATTTAACCCATAAGAGATTGAATTTGTTCAATATCCAATCAAATATAGATTAGTTTAATAGACATGATATAAATTAATGATGGAATAAGTCCTCAAATTTCCTACATAATGAGTATCAACTAGGGATAATGAGTCCTCTTTTTGCTAAGTTGTCCACAATTAGGATCTTATCTTGAGCCATCAACTAAAAGAAGAAATTTACCTTAGGAGTCAATTTTTTTATTCATAAATATTTATAGTAGTTTCATTCATTCTCTATATTTAGATCAATAACATGTCCTAAGGAGATCGACTACTTTCCTCTATCTTCAACTACCCACAAAAAATGATCTTCCTTAGGGAACATGGGGGTATGGACTTATCTGATGCAAGAATTAAGATTATGAATCACCTACACTTATTTATTAGTGAAAAATTATATGGGGGGGGGGGATTTCTAAGTCTTTGAACCCTCATTCACATTCCAATAGTCTTTAATTTTAGAACACCATATTTCCTTGATTCTCATACATAAATTAGCCCAAATACCTTATAAAGAGAGGGTGGTGGTGGACATCTAGACATCCTCCCATAAGTCTATTTTATCCCCATCATTGATTTTCTAGTTAACTCCTTTTAGTAGTAAGTTTTTATAGTTGTTATTGGCTTTCTCGAAGGTAGAACCATTAGCTAGGCCTTCTTCCCAGAGAGAACAGTCTTCCTCAGACCCTTTTATGTATTTAGGCTTGAAAATTTGAACCCATTATCTATCTTATTTAATAATATTCCATCTAGTTTTTTATAGTAGGGCCCTATTCATAGAATTAATGATTTTGAGCCCCAGTACCCCATTTGGCTTAGGTAGATAGGCTTTTTCACAAGAGACTAGGTGAAACCTTAAGTGGTCCTCGGTACCCCTCCATATGAACTTATTTTGAATTTTTTATATTTTTTTATAACTTAATGGGTATCCATAATACTAAAATTAAGTATAATAGGATACTTTGAATCAAATCTTTGAGTAACTAAAAGTTTCCCACCTAAGTGAAGATGTGTCCTTTCCACCTTGCAAGTTTTCTCTAAATTATATCGATGAGGTGATTCTAGAGATTAGATTCAATTTTATCTTCAAATAGTGGAATTACAAAATATGTTGTCTATAATTGACTCACCTGACATTCCAAAAGTTTGTCAATCCTTTTTAATATGATCATTAGAGTGTTGATGAAGAAAAGGGAACTCTTGTGGAAGTTTATGCACTAGTTGGAGACATATTCATATTTTTTTAGAATATATTTTAGATATGTAGCTTCCTTCATACAAGCATGTCCTAAGATGGTTCTCTTGATTTAATTTTATTTGTGAATTATTATGAAAAAAATAGTTAATGTCCAAGAAATTACTAATCAACTTGATACTAATCATATACCATCCAATAATCACATTCAATATACTCTTCATGATGAAGTAATCATGTAAATTAAAGGTCTTAATCATTCCATTTCAATCAAATGTTATTTTCACAATTTCACATCTAACCTCAAATCAAAAAATATTGATGCACTAGAAGCTTCCATTTCTAAACCAAAATATAAATTCATTATCAAATAATTACTTGATGTTAAAATTGACATGTATGAAGATACTTGGAAAATCCATTTTGATGTTACTAAATGTCTTCAAGAAGGTATGGAAAGATGTGTCTTAATTAATACTCATGGAAAAAGTATACCTCTTTCTTTTCAACTAACTTTTGACATTACTAATAACATGGTTGAGTATGAAACTCCCATTCTATGCATCCAAGTCACCATCAATCTAGACATCCATTATCTACATTCTTTAGGTGATTAAAAACTCATTTTTCATCAAGTCAATGATGCATATTAATTAAAAAGTGAAGATATTATCACTTATCATCAAATTTTAACCACTCTTACTAAATAATTCAAATCCTTCACTATAAAACCAATTACATGAGATCATAATGCCATAATTGATTTACTTTCTTCATTTAATTCTCTTTTTCACCCTAATCAAGATCTGCATGATTCACATTTAATCATCAACATACAAAAATTGTAATTTTCACTACCAAACACAAAATATTATGTTATCTATCATATTGATTCTATCACAATCTGACAAATCCCATGGTGTATGAATATAATCAATTTATAGAGAACCACACTTATCCTATCAACATTGATTCTTGTGAAAAAAAAAATCTTACAAATATGTATTATGATATGACATAATATATTATTGTAATTTTGAAGGTACCTTTATCCTTTATGTCACCTAAAATTAATTTCTTTCTATTATTGAATAAGAACATGGGGGAATATGTGGTGGTCACTACAACGAACATGCTACAACCCATAAATGCTTATGTAGGGGATAATTTTGGAACACACTTGAAAAATATGTTATCACATTAGCTAAAAATTTCAATCCATTCCACATACATGATGATATTATTCACTCTCCTTTGGTTGAGATTTAAACATTAGACTCTCCTTAGCCATTTTCCATGTGGTGATTAGATCTTATTAGAAAATTACTTCACTCTTAAAATTATCATGTATTCATAATCAGAACCATTAAGTGTTTAATTAAGTAGGTTGAAGCTATGCCCCTTTTTAATGTCACATGTATCACTATATCATAATTAATACTTAATCAAATCATTTATCATTTTAGAATTCCCCACATGATTATTTCTAACAATAGTGGTAATTTCAAAAACAAATATATGAATTAATTATGTGCTAAATTTAAAATAATGCACAAATTATCCAAACCTTATCATACTTAATTCAATGGAAAAGTAGAGGCTTGTAAAAAAATTATTAATAAAATATTAAAAAAGACAATTCAAGATTCTTGTTTTGACTAGCATCTCAAACTTTATCTAACACTTTGGGCTTATCACAATAGCATTCATACTATTAGGGAAAGCCATTTTAACTTATTTTAATTCCTTAAATATGTATTAACATTATAAGTTAAACTTCCATCCTTTCATATCTATCTTCTCAATATTATCCTTGATAAATAACTTTGTGAGGAGTGTCTTCATGCTTTAGACTTTATTGATGAGATTTGTATGGGTGATTTACAACATAAATGCAAATATAAAGCTAGAATTGCCAATTTTTTTTTAAAAAAAAGGTCAAATATAAGTTAAATTATGGTGTTTTAGTCCTTAAATTATATTATACCCATGAAAAATAAGGTAAGGACACTGAAAAATGGTGGGGTCCTTATTTGGTGAAAGACATTCTTGGTCTTAGCACCTATAAATTACAAACCAATAAAGGGAATATATTTAAAGATCTCATTAATAATTAATTTTTAAAGACTTATTTTTCTTAAAATGTTACTTAGGCTCTTACATATACTTCATGTATTTATATATACTATGTGTAGACACCTAAAATTGGCCACAACTAGCTTCTGATCAAACTTCAGACTGGTTCCTACTAACCATTAGAAATTAAGCCTAAGAATAATTCAACCCCCAATTTTGGATAATAAAAATTCATAAGTTATTTTTATCATGTTTAATTAACCTTATTTGGGATAGTAACTTATATGCAATAATAACCTCTCAAGGATTCACCCCTAATCACCTTACAACATGATAATTATCAATTTGGCCTATGGACCCTAAGTGGGACATTTGAATAATTATTAAATCTTAAAAGGGATACAATTATAATCAAATTTAATTATCTAATTAAACAAGATTAAAACCCTTAGTTGAATTATCCATTTGTAATTAATGAATATCTAAAAATGGAAACTCCAAAAATCAAAATATCAAGCCTTTTCATTATTGCCTTTATGAGTTGCCAAGCTCTTCCAAAATATCCCAAAATATCTAATTTGAGATACATGCCTAGTAATTTAAAATAATAACTACAAGAAATTTTTTAACTCAATTGAAGTTAGTCTTAACTCACCTAGGGTTAGTTTGAACCCATTTCATGTTTAAACTTATCCTTAACTCACCTTGGGTGAGAGTTAATTCTTGAGGCTATAAATACAAGGTCATTCCCATTGATTTTTAAGATCTATTGTTGTAAATTTATTATGCCTAAATGTCTCTAAATCTATGATAAGTGTAGTGTTGTAATGCCAATTTGAAGAGAGAATCTTCATGTAAGTAATGTTACATGCCCAAATCTTAAGCCAAGGTGCCAAGGAGCAAAGAAAGCTTCATTATCAAAGATTTATTGATGAAAAATAAGATCAAACCACTTCAAAAATCCATTTAGAGTTACAAATAAGGTAAAAGAGTGATTTATCTTATGTTTTAGTTGTGTTTTCATTTGCATGTTTGATACCTATGCTCTCCCTAGTGTCTAGGCTAAAGGTGTTAGGATTTTAGTGTATTATTTTAATTTGTTTTATTGGAATACCACAAGAATAACCTCCCCTCTACATATTCCTTGATCAAATGTTGGCATACCTGGTGGGATCCATACCCCAAAAATTTATTCCCAAGGCCTTTTAGGACACCCTCCTAACAATTTTCATGTCAAAATCCAAACTTACTGATCAAAATAAGTGAAAATCTAAGGATCAAGGACATTCTTATAGAAGTCACAAATTTTATCTATGTACTCATGTTATTTATTTATGGAATCATGATATTGCACAATATCACTACTTTTATAGTCATGGTTTTGTCACAAGTTTTGCATTATTGTGTTAACTGCCATAGTTTTATCCCTAACCGTCAAGGTTTTTGCTGTCTACTTTATGTTTTAGGAAAACACATGATATCACAATACCATGACTTTGTAGTTGTAGTATTATCTTACAAGTTATGATATTACAATATTTATACTTTACAAATAGAAATATTACCATAATTTATATGGTTTTGTGTTAAATTTTATGATATTGCCTAATTGTGGTAGTTATCCTCTAACTATTTGTATGACTATAGGGTGGAGTTGTGATTTTATCATAAATTCTATGATTTTGTGTTAATATTAGTGATATTGTCATAATACTAAAAATATTGCATTAACTGCTATGTTTTATAGGCAATAAAAATATTATTTTAATAGTTATGATTTTGTAGGAATAGTCACATTATTACTTTATGTTTCTATGGTTTTGGACTTTGTGTAAAATTTTGAAAACCTAAAAGCAATAATTAGAAAGTCATTTATCCACTCATGATTTTATTCTAAGCACAAGGACCCCATAATGTGTTTTATATGACCCAAAGGCAAAGAGAAGACATTTTAAAACATTCTAAGTTTCAAATTTCACATTTCAAACTAGCATTTTAAAAATCATTTTGCTTAAGTTATTTTTCATTTTTTGAAGTTTTTCAACACAAAGACAAGGGGCTCAGACTAAATTACATACTTCATTTTGGTGTTATAAAAATTAACTCTCACATTAGTTAAATAATCAAAATAGTTTTTTTTAAATTTATTCTTGTTTGTTGAAGTGTTTGTTTAACAAGATGAGTGTTATGTGTATGCTCTCCCCCCATTCTCTTTAGGGAACTTGGGTGATAAAAAACAATCACTCTTTGCATTTATCTCTATGGTCCAAAATCATGGAAGGAAAGTCACTAAATGCCTCCCCAAAATTTGTATGATTTTGGGTGACCCCAAAATGACCTTAACATCCTTTCATTTTTATTTATTTTCATGCATTTTGGCTGATGGGAAATAATTCATCACCTTACCATGAGTTCTCTAGGGAAGCGTTGACTCGTGAATTCATTTTCTAACATCATTTAAAACCCACTCCATGGTAGGGTATATAAATTTATGGTGACCCATTGGGATTCTTATTTTGAGTGGTTAAAATAAGATTCATTAGTGATACTCATGTTTGAAACATAGGGTCAAACTATAAACACCCAAAACTGTCCATAACCGGCTTTTGATCAGACTTCAAACCGGTTCCTACCAACCATTGCAAATTAAGCCTAAGAATGACTAAAAATCTTAATTTTGGTTGTATATAATTTATCAATGCTCAAAATTATCTCTAGGCATCCCTATTTTGTATACTAACCCATATGTATCAATAAGCTCTCATGAATTCACCCCCAATCACCTTGCAACATAAAAACTATTAGTTTTGGCCTATGGAACCATTAAGTGGGATACTTGAACAATTATCAAATATTGAAAGAGCTAAAATTATAATCAAATTAAATTATCTAATTAAATAAGATTAAAATTCTTAGTTGAATTATCCATTTTCAATTAATAAATATCTAAAATGGAAATTCCAAAAATCAAAATATCAAGCATTTTCATTATTACCTTTATGAGTTGTAAAACTCTTCCAAAATATCTCAAAATATGTAATTTAAGAGCCATGCCTAGTAATTTAAAATAATAATTACATGAAATATTTTAACTCAACTAGAGCTAGTCTCAACTCACCTAGGTTTAGTTTGAACCCATTCTATGTTTAAACTCAACCTTAACTCACCTTGGGTGAGAGTTAATTATCGAGGCTATAAATATAAGGCCATACCCATTTATGTTTAATCTCTCTTGTTGTAAAATTATTATGCCTAAATTTCTTAACATATATGATAAGTTTAGTGTTATAATGCCAATTTGAAGAGAGAAGATTCATGAAAGTAGCATTACCATGCCCAAATCTTAAGCCAAGGCTCTAATGTTCTAAGGAGCAAAGAAAGCTTCATTGTCAAATAATTATTGATGCAAAAGATGATAAAGCCACTTCAAAAATACATATGGAGATCTAAGGAAGGTAAAAGAGTGATTCTTTTTGTTTTCTAGTTGTGTTTTCATATGCATGCTTATTACCTATGCTCTCCCTAATGTCTAGGCTAGAGGTGTTAGAATTTTAGTGTGTTATTTTGATTTATTTTATTTGAATAACACAAGACTAACCTCCCATCTATGTATTTATTTTTCACACTATGGTGCTAACACTTCTTTCAGGTTTTAATAAATGATTTATAAGATGTAACATTAAATCAAATTTAAAAGTTATAACTCCTATCAATTGGTCCTTTGGTTTATCTATATTCAATTACATATATTATTTAGTTAATGAGTTTGCATCATAATACTATGGATAGGAACCACCATCCTCAAGAATATTTTTATATTTACTTTTCATTTTGTCATTCAACCTTAAAGTCATTTTTGAGTCTTTGGATTATAGCTTTACAAACTCAATTAATTTTTTACACCACCTTGGTTTTTATTTTTTTGTGTTTAAATACAAGTGCTTAGATAGGACTAGGCCTTACTCACAAAATAATAGAAACCTATTTCATTTTTTACATCTCTTTGGCTTGCCTTTTGTGAGTTGCATTATAAGACCTTAGATAGGACCAAGACTTCTTCACAAATCTTCATTTTATTAATTAACTATATCTATAACCTTAGGTAAAGTTACTTCCTTAAAATCTAGGATAATAATTGAGAGTTTTATTTTCATACTCTTAAATTAAGTCATATTATTTTATTGTACTAACTCTAATAATATATTATCATGTCTCCACTCAGATACACTATTTATTTTGATGATGATTCATACTTAATTATCATTTCACCATATCAAAATTCCATATTTTTTTATGATTGTGATAACTCAATTGTTCCATGTTTATTTCCATCCTTTCCCATATTACATCTCACTATATTCACACCAAGTTCAATTTTTAAATAAAACACTTCTCTATTGTGCAAGTATATGAGTCTTAGACATCATTCTATCTATTTTCTTTTTCCTATCCATCTAATGTAAGTTATCTTTTCATAGTCATTTTTAGTACCCATGTTTATCTTTCCAAATTTGTATGTAGGAGGAATAAAAAAAATCCATAAAAATTAAAATTCAAATCATTCAAACAAAATAAAATGATTAAAAGGCAAAAATAAACATTCAAAAGTTAAAATCACACTAAAATATGTGATTATTATTAGGCACATCTCCTATCTTATTCAAAGGTAAACCTCCATAGTTGTCTTTATGATATATACAAGGTCCAATGGGGTGTGTTAGGTTAATATACATGGGTAGGATGTCTCATACTTTCAAACATATATATAGTGCTAACTAATTTCTCACGTAAGTACCTAATCTTCATAGTAGATTGATAACTCTGTAAAAGGTTATGAGGAATGGGGAACATATTATGGGAAGATTAGTCTATTTTAACTTTATTTCATATATAGCCTTAATGGGATTATAATTATACTTCACTCTTTAACCCAAATTTTCATTGATAGGATGCATTCTCTAGAGTCCATAATGTCAGAAGTCTCCTTGTTTTTCCAACTTGATTTGAGTGTCCTGTTTCTAGTAAACTATATTTTCACCTTAGTACTGCCTCCATTTCCCCCACTACCCATTTCATATCCCCTATTGATAGGCAAGTTTCTTTTTATATATTTTTCCCATCTCTATATTTCCACTTCATCAAATCTTGCAGGCATGCTTAGAATATGATTGTTTTATTTCATATATCATCATAATTGAAATTGCTTCTTTGAGTGGTTATGAGATAATTTATTAATCATTACTATTAGAGGTACAATCACTAAGGGTAAGGTTGAATCAGTGATGCCAAATAATCTAATTCAATTCCCAACTCTTAAACACTCAACACATATAATCATGATGCATATAAATTAACTGTTGTAATGAATAAGGAAGATATTACAAGATCAAGAACATAACACATGATATATGTGGGAAATCTTAATGGGAGGTAAAACCCACCAATCCATAAAAGATGGAATACATTCATATAAAACAAGATCTAACATTTATACCATCACCAATTTATCAAAGAACACCCATCCCTTAGTTTAGTGAGACACCAATCCTATAAGGAACTATTGGCCCTGTTTAGCTGAGCACCCATAACAACTACAACTTTAACAAGATTTATATTGAAAGGAAGATATAACCCCATAGGAAACTAAAAACCCACTCAAATAACTTGAATATATCATCTTAAACACCTATTTTTACCTTTTAACTAATTATTACCACCTTTATCTTCACTCTTTACCTCCAATCTCTTTCAAGCTCTAGGACTAACTCGCTTAAATTGCCTCTTCTAGGCTCTTTAGGTCAATGAACTATGTGTCATTTTGAATCAACTTGTTTATAAAATCATGAATAATCCTCTTCACTTTCTATATGTCCTCAATGAATTTTACCTTATTTTTCAAAGGTTCTCTCCTTCACTTGAATCCACACTATAACAACTAGCACAATTAGTCCAATTAGACCTTGTACTTATACCACTCTCTTCCTTTAACCAATCTTGGTTAGAAAATATTATTTACATATTTTAACCATAAATAACATATGTCCATACACATGTTACAATTTATAACCACACACTCCTTTGGTTGACCAATACCTCATTAGCCCCAAACCACCATTATGTGTTGGTGAGACCTAAAATATTTAAGACTTCATACTCACATGCTACATGTGAGACTAACTTAACCACCTTCATCCATTACCAATGATTTAAAAACACAAAATTTGTCTCAAATAGACCCTTTATCACTCCCTCATGGTTCCATTCCACCTAGAACATCAACTCAATATTGAACATACCAATTAGGTCTTCTTGCTCTTCAGGTGTTCATACACAGAAAACACAGTCTCAAACTTTTAAAGAAATAATTCAAATATTTCACATATACATATAATTATATCACATGGGTGAAACCTTTAGGACATATTAAACACATATATGTGCTATATACACTTCAACACACGCTCTAATCACTCAAAATAACTCTCCCAAAATGACCACTCAGACTAGTCATATATAGTCAAAATATACTCAATATATTTTGACTCTCTATATTTGATCAGGGGTAAAATATGACAAATAATTATTTATCATAAGACTTAGAGACTTATATAACATATCCACACTCATTTTCTTCTTTAAATTTTCTCATACCACCTTTAACTTACCTCTATAAGATGGTCACTCAAACTGTCAATGCATTCAATAAACATAGTCAAATTCTAACAATTATTCACACTAAATATGGATTAGTAAAACCTCTAAAATCTATCTAGATGATCTCAATGGAGAATATAACACTCTCAATAGTTATTTCATCTTGAAACATCAAGACACTATCAATAACAACTCAAATATCCTTCTCAAATGACTTACAAACCATGGTTAAACATGCAATCAAATTTGAATCTCAATATCTTTGACTGTATAGGTAGTCAAACCTTATAACTAGATTATTTAGATGCAACTTGAATTTATCTTAAACTTTTTTTTACTCTATCAAGAAATTCATCATAGATCAAAGGATATTAGCAAAATACTTAGCAATAGTTTTTATTTTGTTAATTCAAATACCAATGATCACTCATAAATGTAAATATTATAGACACATGCCTTCATCTCATGCCCTTATATAACTTTCTCAAATGTGATCCATTGATCTCCTCATGATATTCCTAGATTAACTCTCATTTTTCACTATTGATCTGTGATCTGTACTTCTATAATTAAGACACTTAGCACCCTCATGTGCCTTTTGAGCATTCTATTAACATCTTAACTCAATACACACAATTGATCTTTATCTACATGGTTTAACATGCACCATTAGATCCTTATCTAGTTAGATTAAATTCTTTACATAGATCTACTACTCAAACTCCTTGATTATGACACATGTCATCAACATGTTCATTCTCAAGTTATTTTGACTTATTGACTTCATGTGTGCCATTAGATCACAATCTAAATGATGAACACTCACCGTTAGATATATCTTGACTTGGTGACCCAAGAATTCAATGTAATTAAAATTGACAGTCTCTATCACATCACAATCTACAAAAGTAACTTTGAAGGTTTATAACTTGAGTTAGAAAACACTTCAAGAGTTTAAATCTTTAGGGTACCTTCTTGGAACTATAGACAACATTTCCATGAAAACCTTTGACTAATGTTGACTTTTTGAGTACCTACAATAAATGCACAAACTTGTTAGCTCATTCATATCTACATGATGTGTAGTGATGGTCTAGATTCTCTTAATTTATAAGATACATGTTTCTCTTTCCAAAGGATCAAATGACACACCAAAACCTCACCAAGATATTTATGGATGCCTCACAACTTCTCCTTTGTACTTACAGACCTACACATGTGCCATATCTCTCTAAGATATAAAAGAAAACTTTTTTGTCATTCATTCAATAGTACCACATGCTTCTTTGACATCAATGGCAACCTAAGACATCAATGACCATGCTCAACAATCTCCCCCTTTGTCATTAATGGAAAAACACCCTCAAAATGATATCTTACTCATTTAAACATCTTCATTATGATCTTTTTCCCCCTTTAAAATTAATGTCAAAGGGTCTCTTTCTCGAAATGCAAATAATCATTACTTAACATCATGCATGAATTCAAATATTATTTAAGATGCTTAGATACTTACATACTTTTAAACATATGAATCAATTTTTCCCTATTTAACATGAACCAATCTAAAATTGGACTTCTCTGATCCTTGGACCTAAAAAAATACTCACATAGCTTAGAAATACCCCACTAAATCCATGTTCCATCTCATGTCATATGTTCTTTGACATACACCAATCTGAACATGGACTTCTCTGATCCTTTGACCTATCTACCTACAAAAGTCACAAGTTCCCCTTGATCATGCATGAAGATTTAATACCTTGTCAAAACATATGACTTGGTTTGATCAAGTCATCATATCAATCTTCTTGAATTCAAAACTATAGCAAACTTCTTCATATATCCACCAAGACTGAAACATCACACATATGCTCCCCCTCACATCATGCACAACTCTTCTAGCCACTCAAGCTAATTGAGTTAGCTCCCCCGTTGCTAAACACATCTTCAAATGATATTCTTTTCCTTCCACATATATTAAAGCTTAATTAGTATCCAACATGCTTCCTTTTGCTTTTTAAGTGTCTCCTTGAAGCCTATATAGAGACACATTGACCCACAATGTCATAAAACAATGTGAAACTAAGAGTTACCCACAACTCCTCATATTCTTTCTCTCCCTTGGTCATTTGATACTAATGTTTATTATTTTTATTCTTAGGCTTAATAAAATCAACATTATCATCCACTACAATATTCTCATTTTATTCTAAGATAGGAATGATAATATATGGAGACAAAAAAGATTCATGACATACCTTTTCAACTGATGAAAGAACCTCATTAATGGGCATTGATAGCTAATGTTCTTTACATGAAACTTGCCCAATAATAGCAAGACATTCTCTTAGATCCATACATACCTAAAAACTAGCCTCAATTATCACTTTTATATTTTCCTTGAGCTTGACTTGAATTCACTTTTGATTCTCCTTTTCTATCTGGATAAATGACATATTCTCTTGGCATTCCCAAATCTTCTTCATATTTGATTCCTCTTTTGATTTAGTAGGCAGTCCACCTTGATATTTTGACTCAACTAAATTAGTTTTCTTGGTCTTCACTTCCTTAGGATTCCATACATATGATTGACCTTTTATTATCACATTAGGATGCACATTCACCTTCTTATGACTTGAGATCTTGCTTATACAATATCTTGAAATATGACCAACTTGATGACAATTGAAACAAAAAACATATTATCTCTTAGGTTCATTATGCTCAAACTTGACTATCTTAGGTCTCCATACCTGGGTTAGTCTTTTCCCATGCATTTTGGTGTAGAATATAGTAATATGTCCCATGTTATGATAATTATAGAAGACTACATTATCCATACCTCTAGCTGACAAGCTACTCTTCCTTCTATAGTTTCTTACCTTATGACCAAAAATCTTACATGCAAAACACTAACCATGAAATGAAATTTCATACCTTATAGATTGCATATGATAGTGATCTAATTTTGAATGATTGATTCGTCTTACACAGTCCTTTGCTTTATAACCAATAAGATTATAGACAAAGCAATGGGCCATAAAATATTTGGCATACCTTGAAGCATTTGGTTTTCTTATTGGCTTCTTCATTTTTCTATTGACCTAATCTATCTTGTTGACTTTCATGCTACCAACCTATTTATATTATGAATTTATTTTGATCTTCTTCAAGCTTTCCTATCTTAACTATGAATTTGTCATGCTCATCCTTTAGGGAAACAAGATTAGTCTTCAATTGTACACATTCATCTTCTTTATCTCTCATGCATTAACTTGCAGCCTCTAATTATACTATGAGATCTTTGATGGTCTCCTTATCTTCCTAAGCTTACTTAGCCATGGTATCATTCAATATACATTCTTTATCTTCCATGGAATTGATTAGTTATTGATTCTTCTTTTCTTCTCTCATGAACTTACTTGACAAACTCTCCTCAAGAGACCTCACTTGTACTTCAAGACCTTTGATCATATTCCTTATTTTATGATTCCTCTTATTTTGATCCTTTATTTCACCAAGTTTACTTATGATCTTAGATTATAGATCAATGTATTCTTATTCATTATCATATAATTATTCTTCTTCGCTAATATTATGGCAAACTACTTTATTAAATATGATGATCTTTTTACCCATATTATACCTTAGATCACCTTTAAGTGGTGAAAATTACACAAAAGGTCCTACTCTGATACCAATTATTAGAGGTATAATCATTAAAAGGGGGTGAATATATGATGAAATAGAATCCAATTCAACTACCAACTTTAAACATTCAATACATATAATTATTATGCATACAAATTAAGCATTGTAATAAACAAGATATGGAAAGATCAAGCACATAAAACATGATATATGTGGAAAACCCTCTTGGGAGATAAAACCCATTGATCCTTTAAATATGGACTATAGTAATATAAAATAAGATCCTACATTTAGAATAGCACCAAATGACCAATGAACACCCATCCCTTAGTTTAGTGAGACACCAATCCCATAAGGAGCTATTGCCCATGTTTAGTTGAGCACCCACAACAACTAAACCTTTAACAAGATTTATCTTACAAGGAGGAACCAAAAAACTAAGAAACTAAGCACCTAATTAGATACCTTGAACATATCATCTTAAACACCTAGTACTACTCTTCAACTGATGATGACCACCTTTGTCTACACTCTTCACCTCAAATCTCTCTTAATCTACCTTTAGTACTAACTCATTCAAACTACCTCTTCTAGGCTCATTAGGTCTAATGACCTATGTGTCCTACATAAACTTGATCATAAAATCATGAATTATCCTCTTCACTCTTTATTGGTCCTTAAATACCTATACCTTCTCTTTCAAAGGTTCTCTCATTTGCTTAAATCTACACTACAACAACTAGTACAATTAGTTTAATTAGACCTTGTACTTATACCACTCTCTTATTTTAACCCATCTTAGTCAGCCAAGATGTTTTACATATTTGAACCATAATTAACATATGTACATATAAATTTTATAAGTGAGAACCACACACTCTTTAGGTTGGCCAATACCTCATTATCCCCAAACCACCATTAGGTCTTGGTGAGACCTAAAATAATTAGGCCTTTATACTCACACGTTACATGTGAGACTACTTAGACCACCTTAATTCATTACCAATGATTAAAACACATCAAAAATATACCATTTATCACTCCCTAATTTTTTCATGCCACCTAGAACACCAACTCAATAATTGAACCTACCAATTAGGTATCCTTGCTCTTCAGGTCTTCATACATAGAAAACATAGTCTCAAACTTTTGAAGTAAAAAATAAAATATTTCATATAGACATATGATTATATCACATGGGTGAAACATTAAAGACCTATAAAACACCTCTATGTGTTTTATACACTTCAACACAAGTTTTGATCACTGAAAAGAACTCTATCAAAATGATCACTTAGACTAGTCATATATAGTCAAAATATAGTAAAGCTATTTTGACTCTCCATATATAATCAAGGGTAAAATATGAAAAATAATGAATTTTCATAAGCCTTATAGACTTATATATCATATTCATACTCATTTTATTCATTAAATCTGCACAAAACACCTTCAACTTACCTCTATAAGATGGTCACTAAAACTATTAGTGCATTCAATAAACATAATCAACTTATAAGAAATTGTTCACATTGAAGATGGATTGGTCAAACCTCCAAAATCCACATATATGGTTATATTAGAGTTTATAACACTATAAAATAATTATTTCATATTTAAACATCAATAATATATCAATAAAAACTCAAATATCCTTATTGGATCACTTAAAGACCACGGTTAAACACACAATCAACTTTGAAGCTCAATATATTTGATTGTATAGATAGTCAAACCTTATAAATATATTCGATAGATGAATCTTGAAGTCCTCTTAAGATTTTATTTTTAATAAAATTTATCTTATATCAAAATATATTATCAAAATACTCAACACTAATTTTTCCTTTGTTAATTCAAATACCAATGATCACTAGTAAATGCAGATATTGGAAACACATGTCTTCATCTCATGCCCTCACATTAATTTATATAATTCACTCCATCAATATACTCATGATATTTATAGAATTAATTCTCATAATTCACCATTTATATTTTATCTACACTTTCATGATTAAGACACTTACCACCCTCACATGCCTTCTAAGCATTCTATTGACTTGTTGACTCAATACAGACCATTGATCCTTGTCTGTATGATTTAATGCATGCTATTAGATCCTTGTCTAGTTAGATTAAGTGATTACCATAGATTTATTTCTCAAACTTTTCTATTATGGAAAATGTCATCAATTCATTCATTCTTAGGTTCTTTTGACTTATTTACTTCATGCACACTATTGGATCACAATCTGAATGATGAACACTTACCATCATATCTATCTTGAATAGTTGACCCTAGATTCCAACATAGTTAAACTTTATTTTCTCTTTCACATCAAAGTCTTTGAGAGAAACTTTTAAGGTTTATTACTTTATCCATAAAACACTTGAAGAGTATAAATCTGTAAGGAACCTTCTTAGCACTATAGACAACATCTCCAAGAAAAAAATTAACCACTATTGACTTTATGAGCACCTATACTAAATGGAAAAACTTTCTCATTCATTCATACCTTCATGACATGCAATGATGGTGTATATTCTCTTAATCTATAAGATGCATGTTTCTCTTTCCAAATGATCAAATGACATACCATAACTTTAATAAGACATCTATGGATGCCTCATAACTTCTTTTTTGTCCTTATAGACCTGCACATGTATCATATTTCTTGAATGTATCAAATATAAATTCTCTATCATTAATCCACTAGTACCACATGATATATTTGACATTAATGGAAAACTAAGACATAAATTACCATGCTCAATAATCTTCCCCTTTATTATTGATATAAAAACACCCTCATAATGACTTCTTACTCATTTATACTTCTTCATTTTGATCTTTCTCCCCCTTTGACATTAATTACAAATGGTATCTTCTTCAACATGCCAATAATAAATCATTAACATCATGTATACATTCAAATACTATTTAATATGCTCAAGATACTTACATACTTTCAAGTATATGAATCAATTTTTCCCCCTTGGCATGCACCAATTTGAACTTGGACTTCTTTGATCCTTGGGCATGAAAAACTACTCATAGAGCTTAGAAAGTTCCCCTTAACATCATGCTCCATCTCATGTCATATGTTATTTGACATACACCAATCTAAACTTGGGATTCTATGATCCTTAGACCTGTCTACTAATAAAATCCACAATCTCCCTTTGGTCATGCATGAAGATTCAATACCTTGTCAAAACATATGACTTGGTTTGATCAAGTCATCATATCAATATTTATGAATTCACAATTGTAGCATATTTATTCATATCTCCACCAAGACTAGAAAATCACACATATGCTTCCCCTAACATCATTCACAACTCTTCAATCCACTCAAGGTAATTGAGTTATCTCCCGTTTAGCTAAACAAATCTTCAAATGATATTCTTGTCTTGAAACATCAACCAAAGTCCAACTAGTATCCACCATTCTTTCTCTTATTTGTCAAGTGTCTCCTTGAAGCCTAGATAGAGGTACCCTGACCCACATTATCATAGAACAATGTGAAACTAGGAGTTGCCCAAAACTCCTCATATTCCTTCTCCTCTTTGGTCATCTGATATTGATAGTTATTCTTATTAATCTTAGGCTTAAGAAAATAAACATGATCATCCACTATAATATTATCCTTTTCTTCTAAGATTGGATTGAAAAATAGGGAGAAAACAAAGATTCATGACATACCTTTTTAAATGAATAAATAACTTCATCAATGGGCATTGACAATTGATGTTCTTTGCATGAAAATTGCAAAATAATCTTAATATATTTTCTTGGATCCATGCATACCTTAGAACTAGCCTCAATTATCACTTTGGTATTTTCCTTGAGCTTGACTTGAACTAAATTTTGGTTATCATTTTCTATTTGAATAGATGACACATTCTCTTAGCATTCCTAAACCTTCTTCATATCTAATTCCTCTTTTACTTTAGTAGGAAGTCCACCTTCATCTTTCAGGTCAACTAAATTAGTTTTCTTGGTCTTCACTTATTTAAGATTCCATACCAAGGATTGACCTTTCTTGAGCACACTAGGATGTCTATGCACCTTATTATGACTTGAGAGCTTACTTATGCAATATCTTAAAATATGACTAACTTGATGACAACTAAAACAAATAACACCTTGTTTCTTAGGTTCATTATGCTCAAGCTCAACTATCTTAGGTCTCCATACCTGGGTTAGTCTTTTCCCATGTATTTTGGGGTAGAATATAGAAATTTGTCCCATGTTATGGACATTATAGTAGACTACATTATCCATACCTATAGTTGACCAACTGCTCTTCCTTCTATAGTTTATTTCCTTTTGACCAAAAAAATTACATGCAAAATAGTGACCATGAAATGAAATTTCATACCTTATATCTTTAATATGACAATGATCTCCCTTTGAATGATTTCTTCTTCTTATATAGTCATTTTATCTATGACCAACAAGATGACAAAAAAATAATGTCCCATAAGAGATTTGGCATACCTTGAAGCATTTGGCTATCTTATTGGCTTCTTCATTTTAATCTTGACTTCATTTATCTTGTTGACTTTCATTCTACCAACCTCTTTGTCTTGTCTTGATTTATTTTGATCTTATTCAATCTTGCCTATGTTGACTATTACCTTTTCATGCTCATACTTTAGGGAAACAAGAATAGTCTTTAAATGAACACATTCATCTTCTTTATCTCTCATGCTTGAACTTATAGCCTCTAATTGAATTATGAGATCTCTGATGGTATTCTTATCCTCCTTAACTTCTTTAGCTGTGTTATCATTTAATCTACATACTTGATCTTACATGGACTTAATTAGTTCTTGATTATTATTTTCTTCTCTCATGGACTTTCCTGACAAACTATCCTCAAGATACCTCACTTGTGTTTCAAGACCTTTGATCATATTTCTCATTTTATGATTCCTCTTATTTTTCTCATTCATTTCACCAAGTGATCTCATGAGATTAGCTTCTAGATCAACTTATTATTCATTTATGTCATAAAATTCTTATTCTTCACTAATTTTATGGCAAACCACTTCATTAAACATGGTGATCTTTTCACCCATATTTTACCTTGGATCACCTTCAAGTGGTTAAACGTACATATAAGGTCTTGATCTGATACCAATTGTTATAGGTATAATCACTAAGAAGGGGGGATGAATAATTTATGCGAGATAATCCAATTCAATTCCTAACTCTTAAACAATCATCACATACAATTATGATGCATACATATTAACCATTGTAATGAACAAGAAAGATATAAAAATATTAAACATATAACACATGATATATGTGGGAAAACCTCTTGGGGGATAAAACCCAATGATCCCTAAAATATGGACTACAATCATATAAAACAAGATCCAACATTTATACCAGCACCAACTAATCAAGGAATACTTATCCCTTAGTTTAGTGAGACAACAATCCCATAATGAGCTACTGCCCCTGTCTAACTGAGAACCCACAATAACTAGACCTTTAGGAAGATTTATATTGAAAGGAGGAACCAACCACATAAGAAACTATAAACCACTTATACACCTTGAATAAATCATAATAAACACTTACTATTTCTCTTTAAGTGATGATTACCACTTTTGTTTGTACTCTTCACCTCTAATCTCTTTCAAGCTATGTCTAAGACTAACTCACTTAAACTGCCTCTTCTAGGCTCATTAGGTCTAATGACCTATGTGTCATTCTACTTCAAATTGATAATATAGTCATGAATTATCCCCTTCACTCTTTATTTTTCATCAATTACATGTACCTTCTCTTTCAAATGTTCTCCTTTGCATGAATCCACACTATAATAACTGGCATAATTAGTCCAATTAGACCTTGTACTTATACCACTCTCTTCCTTTAACCCATCTTGGTTTGAAAATATGATTTACATATTTGAAACATAATTAAAATAGGTACATACACACATTATAATTTATAACCACACACTCTTTAGATTGGCCAATATCTCATTAGCCCCAAACCACCATTAGGTCTTGGTGAGACCTAAAATAATTAGGCCTTCATACTCAAAAGTTACATGTGAGACTAATTAGACCACCTTCATCCATTAAAAATGATTTAAATAAATAAAACCAATCTTCAATAGGACATTTCTCACTCTCTCATGGGTCCATGACACCTACAACACCAACTCAATAATTGAACCTACTAATTAGGTTTCCTTGCTCTATAGGTCTTCATACATAGAAAACATAATCTCAAACTTCTGAAGCAATAACTAAAATATTTAACATAAACATATGATTATATCACATGGATGAATCCTTAAAGACCTATACAACACCTCCATGTGCTTTATACACTTCAAAATAATCTTTAAGCACTCAAAATAACTCTGTCAAAATGACCATTCTGACTAGTCATATATAGTCAAAATATACTCAAGCTATTTTGACTCTTGATATTTGATCAAGGGAAAAATATGACAAAAAATTCCTTATCATAAGTCTTAGAGAATTATAAAATATATCTATACTCATTTTAATATTTAACTCTACTCAAAACACCTTCAACTTACCTTTACAAGATGGTCACTCAAACTGTTAGTGCATTCAATAAACACAGTCAACTTATAAGTAATTGTTCACATTGAAGATGGATTGGTCAAACCTGTAAAATCCACATAGATGGTCATATTAGAGTTTATACCACTCTAAATTATTTATTTCATATTGAAACATCAATATGAAAATCAATAAAAACTCAAATATCCTTCTCAGATCACTTACAAACCATGGTTAAACACACATTCAACTTTGAAGCTCAATATCTTTGACTGTACAGATATTCAAACCTTCTAACTAGATTCTCTAGATTAACCTTGAAGTCCTACTCAACTTGGATTTTGAATCCATAAAGAAATTCTTCTTAGATCAAAATATATTATCAAAATACTCAACACTAGTTTTTTCTTTGTTAATTCAAATACCAATAGTCACTGGTAAATGCAAATATTGTAGACACATGTCTTCATCTCATGCCCTAACACAACTTTCTCAAATGCAATATGTATATCTCCTAATGATATTCCTATATTTAAATTTCATCATTTACTATTTATCTTTGATCTGTAATTTCATGATTAAGACATTTAGCACCCTTGCATGCCTTTTGAGCACTCTGTTCACTTGTTGACTCAATTGCACCATTGATATTTATCTATATGATTTAATGCATGCCATTAAATCCTTATCTAGTTATATTAAATTCTCATCATAAATATAGTACTCAAACTCTATGATTGTGACACATGTCATCAATGCATTCATTCTTAGGTTTTTTTGACTTATTGACTTCATGCACATTGTTGGATCACAATCTGAATGATAAATGCTCACCGTTAGATCTATCTTGACTAGTTGATCCTAGATTTCGATGTAGTTAAACTTGATGATCTCTATAACATCACAGTCTATAATAAATTTTTGTAAGGTTTATAACTTGAGCTAGAAAACACTTCAAGATTATAAATCTTCAAGGTACCTTATTGGCACTATAGACAACATCTCCATGAAAATATTTGACCACTATTGACCTTCTAAGTACTTACACTGAATGTATAAACTTTCTAGTTCATTCATATCTACGTGAAGTCTAATGATAGTCTAGCTTCTCTTAAGCTATAAAATACATGTTTCTCTTTTCAAATGTTCAAATGACACACCAGAACTTCACCAAGACATCTATGGATGCCTCACAACTTCTTCTTTGTCCTTATAGACCTGCACATATGACATATCTCTCCAATCTATCAAACACAAATTCTTTTTCATTCATGTACTAGTACCACATGGTCTCTTTGAAATCAATGACAACCTAAGACATCAATGACTATGCTAAATAATTACCTTATCTATTTCATGTTTCTTTTAGTCATAATTAGGATATTCCTTATTCACTTTTTTATAGACCATTTTTTTAAAATTAAAATTTCACTTTATCCATCTTGTTTGAGTATGAGTTATTACTTCTCTTACATTTATTTTGGTTCCATTATTTAGTTTTATGTGTCCTTGGTTTGATATAGATTGTTACTTTTATTACTTAGGATGCATGTATTAGGTCTATTGATCATTTAGTTGAATTCAATTTTTGGTTACCTGATTTTCATTATTTCAATCATTTTCCTTAGTATTTTAGTTCTAACTTATCATTTGTCATCCCAACATATCAATTTTTTTAGTGACTCATTTAGTTATGAAAGCCATCATTTACTATGTTCTTCTTGTGATTATTTGTTTTTGCTCTTTAGCCTTGTCTAAATAAGTTAATACACCCTCCATGATCAAGAATATAAATACAATAGACAACCATTAAATAATAAAGATAAGTTAATTTAAGTATTTTTTACTTTAAATTATTTCCAAAAAATCACTATTGTTATTTAAGTTTTGCATTTTAATGTAATTTATTAACTCAACATTGTATGTTGCTATGTTATTTATTTAAGCACCCTCCCATGGTACAATTGTAACATGTGATGAGTTTTAAGTGGGGAATATGTATACACATGATATTTTTAAACTTTACCATTTATTGATGTTTTTTTCTTGTAGGAACCTATCAAATTTCTATCTCTCTGAGTGCACACCTTAATCAGTGCACTAAGAAAGGGGTGGGTAGACCATTGGTTATTTATAATATTTTTGATCAACTTTATCATTATCTAAACCTAATAAAAGTCCTACTTATCTAACTCCTTAATAAAATAAACCTCATTTATCCATTTTCCTAAGTAATTATCACTTGAAATAGCCTCTAACCAAGCAAACATCTTTTGTTGCTACTAAGTCACCCTGGTTGGCTCTATTATAAAATTTAAAGTACACATTATGGAACTAAGTCAGCCCGATTGACCTAATTTGAGGCTTAATGATAAGTTTTATAAAAATTGGGTCATGTTAGATGACCTTGCTAGTTAATATTCCAAAAGGGTTAGGACCTTTCCATTGTTATAAATACAAAATTCACTTCAATCTAATAAAGAGGGGAATAAAGAAGTGTTCAGGGATATCTTTCTATAGAAAAAGGCCCTTGAAGTTGAATTTTCAATTATTAAAGAGATCAGTGCCTCTGAGAATTAAAATGAACATGAGGATTCTAAGGAAAAGGACCTCCTATGTCAATTTCACAACCTGAAAGCAAAACAAGAGGCTTTTTAGAAGCAAAAATCTAGATGCTTATGGCTGGAGGAGGGGTACATGAATACAAAATTTTCCCATCATTCAACTTTGAGACACATGAATGTAAACAAAATTACCCAACTACAATTTTAAGATGGGACCATCAATAGGGATGAAGATGACATTTCTTAACATTTTATAAATTTATTTAAGGACTTTCTCTCAAAGGATGGAGAAATTGAGGCCTCTATAGTCTCTTCCACCCTATCCAATTTTGACAAGGTATTATCAGAAGTAGACAATGCATCTCTCATAAATATCCTCTCTAACATGAAAATTAAAAGTGATATCTTCTCCATGGAAGGCTTCAAGGCTCCCAAACTAGATGGGTTCCCTCCCTTTTTCTTCCAAAAGTTTTGGGACATTATTCATTTAGAGGTTGAAGAAGCTACTAAAGAATTCTTTCATTCTAAATCTATTCTAAAAGAAACCAACAATACCTTTCTGGTTCTAATTATAAAAAAAATAAGGTGTCACTAACATTTAAGACTTCTAACCTATAAGCTTATCTAATACTACCAACAAAATCTTCTCATCCATTCTAGTTAAATGCATGCAATATCTTCTCAATTTTTTCATTGGAGAGAAATATGGGATTTTATGATAAATATAAAAATCATAGATGACATTGTCCTAACTCATGAATCTATGTATTCCATCTCTAAATCCTTAATGTATGGCATGCTTCTCAAACTGGACATGCTGAAGGCTTATGATCGAGTTTCTTGACACTTACTAATGCAAATTTTCAAAAATCTTGGGCTAAATCATGACACTAAAAAAATTGTCTAGAACTATATTACCACCACTAAGTTTTCCATTATTATAAATGGGGTCCCAAAAGGCTTATTTCTATCTTCATGAGACTTAAGATAAGGATACCCCCTTTCCCCATATCTTTTCATCATCCTAGCAGAAACCTTGGGGAGAAGCTTGAGGAGAGCTTGTAAGTAGGGTTTGATAAAGGGTATTTTGGTGGCTCAAAATATAGATCCTATCACTCACTAGTAGTTCAATGATGACACTATTATCTTGGGAGATGCTTATGTTAAGGAAGCCAAACATTTAAAATGCATTTTAAATAGCTACAAAAAGTATCCAACCAATGCATAAACTTCCAAAAGAATTTTCATTTCTTCATCAACACTCCACCCTTATATCAAAGAAGAATTTCCAAAATCCTTCAATGTTAAGTGGGAAAATTATTAACAACTCACTTAAGTATTCCTATTTTTACTAGAAAATTGGAATCCCAACTTTGGAACCCCTTAATTGATTACATCCAAAGGAAACTAGTAGGTTGTGAAGGACACCTCCTCACATAAGTAGGGAAATACCATCTCCTCAAGGCATCTATTCAAAGCATCCTAATATATCAAATTTTTGTATTTAATATGTTTTCAAATATTACATGCAAAATTAAACAAATTAAAAAAAATTCCTATGGAGAGACATTGAAGAAAGATTTAGATTCAACATGGTTGCATGGGAAAAAGTCTATCTCCTAAAAGCTAATGGAGGCCTTAGCTTGAAAAGCATAAAATATATGAAGAGAGCCCTATTAGAAAAAATGGATTGGCACCTGATGAAGGAGAATGGTCAATGGACAAGAATCCTAAAGGTTAAATACCTACAAAGAGTGGAAGAGGATGACTTCCTATGGGAAGAAGGCCTTGCTGATGGATCAACCTTTTAGAAAGCCATTTTTAGCTACAAGGATCTTGTGAAGAATGGCATCTTATGAAAAATTAGAAATGGAAAAAAATTGATTTTTGTGAAGATGTATAGATATCCCCCACCCCCCTCTCTACCCAAAGGACTTGGGCTATGTTTTATAAATAGCTTAAGCAAAGATGGGGCTCTAAGTTAAAGGATTACCAGGAAATTAAGGGAGGAACAAAGTGTCAGAAATTCCTCCCCAGTGAAGATATAACATTGGAAGAATATCAATACATTCATAACCTCAACCTAACTCTAAGATAGTCCACATCCCTTCCATCCAAAAAGAATATCATTTTATCTGGTAGGTGGAAGATAATGGCTCCTACTCAATGGCCTCAGAACATGTCACCGACCTTAATTTGGAAGGTAACTAGAATCTTTAGAAAAATTATTGGGTAAAGAACCTAACTCCCAAATTTAATTCCTTCTTTGGCTTGTGGTATAGAATAAAATTATGACTATAGATAACTTAGCGAAAAGGGGATTGATTGCCCCCAATAAGTGCCCAATCTACAAAAGTGTAGAAAATTTTGTTAACCATATTTTTATAGAATGTCCCCTTAATTTGACCCTATTTAATTGGTTATTTAATCATCTCAACATGACCTAGTTCAAACAAAAAAACATTCTAAACCTCATCATGTAATGGAATTCACCTTGGAATTTGCTCTCGCTAGTCTTCCTTTAGAATATTTCCCTTCCTCACTAGTTTTGGTGCATATGGAAAATTTTTAATGATGGCCTTTTCCTTAATAAAAGGAACCAAATTAATAGTGTCTTCTCCCATCTCTACCATGACATATCAAAGAAATAGAAATATTTCCCACCTAAAGATAGAAAACCTACCCCCACTCAGCCCTACTCATTCTAAAAAATTGGGATATCTAATAGGTCTTACATTGTCCATCTAAAGAGTTAATCTACAAACACACCAAATGAAAGGCTCCTCTAGATGGTTAGGTGAAATTGAATTTTGATGGTGCCTCTAAGGGCAACCTAGGTCCTATAAGTGGAAGAGGTATTATAATTAATTCTAAAGGGGAGATGTTGGTAGCATATGTAGGACCCATGAGGATTCTAACAAACCACTTAGATAAGGATAAGGTAACCCTCTAGGGCATAAAGTTATTATCAAGCATCAACCATAATATGATCATTGTTCAGTGAGACTTGTTTAACATACTCAATGCTTTGGAAGGAAAAACTACACCATCCCAAACTATTATGGACATAGCTATTGAAATGAATCACCTCCTAGAAGGTATGCCTCATTTTTAACTCATACACACTTATAGGGAAGGAAATAAGGTGGATGACCTCCTTACCAACATTGGTGTCGATCCCCACCTTTTAATAAACTATCATGATGCAAGTAACATCCCTTCTAATGTCCTTAATATCATTCATAATTAAAGTACCAATGTAGATTAAAAATCCATCCCTCCACACATTCATGATCTCACCATGATGGTGAATATCTTAATCAAGTTGATATATAATAATTTCAAAATAAAGGGTCTTAACTATTTTTACAAGCTCCTGACAGGACTTCCCACCCATTTTTGTCTTACTCACCTCTACCCCATCTAGAAGTTCCATCTCTCCTGGTTCAAATTTGAATTCTTGGTCCTCATGGTTAGAAATATGGATTGAATAGAACCAATGTCATGTAAGGAGGTCCATGAGAGAAATAAATTCTGGAAGAAGATAAAAAAGGGGGGCCTCATAGAATTTATGGAAAAGGTTAATAAGCATAATGTTGAGATTGCCTACAACTTTGTGGTAGCTTGGACAAAGCATAATGTTTCCATGTATGACATTACCATCAATGTGTTGAAGGAGTTAATCAATGATACCACAAACATGTCATACCCAGGTGCTAAAGAATTTAAGGACCAATCAAAAAATCAAGAGTGCTTGCAATGGTTCTTTAGAACAAATGATTTCATGTAGACAAATAAGAAAGGGTTTCCACAAGCTGATCTCTCATTTTAATGGTTAGAAATTTTACTTCAGATCATGTGATATGTGATTATGGAAGGTAAATATACATTAATATTCTCTCACCATTTCCTACTTCTAAATCATTTCATTGGGTATAAGATCAGTCTACCCTATTTTTTTCTTAAGTCCCTTGAGAACACTATCTTGCTTCACCAAGTTAATGATACCAATCCCATTCTACATCACAGCCTAATATTCTTCCTTATTAAGCATGACTAAGCCATTTTAGGCCAAGAGGTTCCCCTTGATGGTTCCTCCTTTGGGGAGGACTCCTTAGTGGAGGATCCTATTGAGGATCTCACCAACCTTCTGACCTTACCCCCCCAAAATAGCTCATAATAGTCCCTCTTAGATGACCTCCCTCTCAAATTGATATTTATTCCCAAACCAAAACCTATTTAAATAGGGACCTCTATAAAATTATCTTGGAAAGGAAAGGCCATGGTTATGGAGGAGTTGGAAAGAAACAAAAAACTATTGGAAAAATTTAACTCAAAGGTGTAACAAGCTATTTTTAACCTAGCTAACCTTATGTAGGATTGGAGTACATTACACAAATAGGTTGAAGAAACTATCTAAAAAATTTTTATTCTTCTTAGCCCCATTAGACCCCTATTATGACTTCTCCTAAAGTTTTTAAATCCCCATCTGGGATCCCCCAAAGGAGTCCTCCCAAAATAGTCTCCCTTGTAGGTAAAAGGTAAAAATCATCCCAAAATGATCCTCCTTGGTGAAGTGGATGAAGGCCCTAGAAACCATACTCAGGCCAAAGTTTCAAAGGATAAACTAACCATCCCAAAAAAGGACACTACTAAAGTGGAAGCCCCTAAGGAGGGACCTTCCTCCTAGTTCTTCTAGTTTTTCCTCTTTTTTTCTTCTGTTCTATGTTCTATTTTTTTTTCTTTTTGGTTTCTCAATCCTAGTTGGCCTATTTAAACTTTTTTAATACACTCTTGTGGTTATAGGTCCTTATAAAACCTATATTTTACCATATCAAATAAAAAAATAAAGAGGAAAAATAATTTTCACATTATTATATCTCATAATTCTACTACATCTACATTTGAAGGAGTAATTACTTAGGGTTTTGCTTTGAGGGAAGATAAATTATCTTGTGGGAAGCCTTGGATGAAAAGTAGGAGTATTTTAGAATATATATGATTTATATAGTGTGATATTCACAAATCCAAAACAACTTATTTCAAATCACCATTGTTCAAGGGAGATATTGAGACTTGGCAGGTTTGCCCAAAGGTAAGTATCTATAACTTTTTCTATTTCATTTGATAGATAGATACTATACAAAGTAATATATTTAAAATATGTAACTCCTTGTTTATATTACCTCTATAATTAAAATTAGTATATCTATAAGTTATTTTTTTCTTTCCATCTTCCACCTTAGGTGATATAGGCCCTCATTTTCCTACCATGATCTCTTTATTGTTTGTTTGTGTTAAACCATCCCCATTTGTGCCAAAATATTTGGTGATCACTACCATATTTTTATTTTATGTATTATAAGACCTAACTAGGGTTATTTCATAGTGTTATTTTACTAGAGGCTTTTAAATTCTCTCCTTTAGTTTTGTGTGATAACGTATCCCTTGGTTTGGTTGAGCAAATCCAATTTGGTCATGCCTCAAATATAAAAATTATCAAAATAGATATTAGTTTATTACATTTTTAGATCTTGGATTTAATAAGTAGGATAAGTTGTATATTTATCTTAATCCATTACATAAATTATATTAATTGAGAATGAATGATGGTGGATCTATAGATAAAAATATGAATACTTTAAACATTATGGTAAGTTACTTTGTTTTAAAATTATAATGGATGAAGAAAAGTGTATTAATTTTTTTATCTTCTTAGATCTTATGATAATTTAGTTATGGAAATAATTACTATTGTATTAACATTAAAAAATGAGGACATATTAGGAGCCTTATTATTAAAAAAATTGAGGCATAAATCTGTTAAGGATTATCAAACAAAGGATCCCTATATGTAAGAGGTCATTCCTAAGAAATAAATAAAATAAATATAGGATATTTAAAGTCTAAAGGTAAATATTGTGATCTAGGAATTTGAATCAAGAGAGGATGGTTAGTATGGTGTTAGTTCTAAAATGAAAAACAAAGTGAAATAAACACACTAATAACATAACATCTCTAGGCCTAAACACTAGGGAGAGCTTAGTTAACAAAAAAAAAATGATAAACACAACTAAAAAGTAAGGAATCAAACACAATAATTCCTTCATCTTCCTTGGATGCTCCAAATGCCTTTGTAGTAGTGGCTTGCTTGGATTGTGCTCATGAAGTCCTTAGCAATGGAAGCTTGGCTACCTCCATCTCTCCTTGGTACCTTTGGCTTGTAGCTTGCATTGGCTTGGAATCAATTTGGCATGGTAACACTAGTTGATTAAAGATTTTGGAACCAATTTTTCATTATAAATTTGCATCAAGAAAACTTAGAAATGATGTTGTGAGGCCTCTTATTTATATATTTTTAGATTTGATCAGAATCAACCTCAATCGTCCATCTCAAGATTGAGATATGTGGTTGAGGATTAATTCAATTTTTGGAATTATCTTCATCATGACATTAGAAGAAGGGGAAGTTAAGAGGCATCAAGAGAATCATGGAAGGCATTGATGAGGCATGGGAGGCATGAATCTTGATATTTGTGGCATTTATGGCCTAGGGATGTCTTCCCAAGAAATGAGGTCACTTAATAATGTAAATATTCAATATTCATTTCCAAAAAAAATTATTCAACAAGTTTCCATGGAATTATTAATTAGGCCTTGATTTGGGTTAATTAGCTCTTAAGCATGATTAAGCACATTATGCACAAATTACCCAAATTGATCAAAATGCCTTATTATTGGTCCTAAGTTTAACTAGATTAGAATTGGAAAGTGTTTCCAAATGCATTGGAACCATATTCACCATTTAGAATGTTACCAATAAAAAACAACAAGGAACACATCTTGTGCAAAATATTTGATAGGAAAGATTAGTCTAGAGCACATGGGTGAAAAATTGGCATTTTGACTCAAAATGATCTAATCAAAATTAGCTAGCTCATAAATTGCATTACCTTATTTAGTGATATCCTAGGCAAAATTGGCATGTGAATATGTTAATTTCACATCATTTAGCATGTTTTAGTGTTTTTAGTGCATTTTGGATGGAAATTGGCCAAAACTCTAATTGGAGGTTATCGGTGGCCAGATTTAGGTGTCTACAGTTTGCCCTTATTTGGGAAAGCATTAAAAGCTATGAGCATAGTAATGTATTCTTAAAAAATGAAAAGGTCATGTATAACTATAATTGTAATGATGATAAACTAACAATAAGATGCCCCCTCGAGGGAATGATTGGCACAAGTAAGTTGGCAAACAGTCCCTTGAAAAGAAAGAAGCAAAATGAGGGGACCAAATAAATGAAAGATGATGGGGTGAAAACATAATGATAGTGAAAAAATTTGTCAAAATCATTGAAAATACAAGTGGGATGGTGTATAATGGTTTTCCCAAAGGTAGTTATGAGCATTGTGCCCAGATAGTGGTAATGTGATATGATAACACAATGATTTTTCCAAAGGTGGTTATAATCATTGAGAAGATGGAGCTACCCCAGTTAGGATAGACAAACAAGATAATAACATGCCCCTATATAGGCAGAAAAATTAAAGTGGTGACAACATAATGATTTTCCCAAAGATGGTTATAATCATTGAGAAATGTAGGTGGGATGGTGTGTAATGATTTGACTATAGGTGGTTATAATAATTAGACCCCAATTATGGTAAACATGATAAGCTTGGCCAAGGATGATGATAATTTAACACAGAGGGTAATGATGAATTGGAACAACCTACTAGTAGGGAAATGCTCATCTAAACTAATAAAGGTTGAAATTATTTCATGTTTAATTACTCTATTTGGAATATGATTAGGATGGAATCAAGATGTCAGTGCTAAAGAGATGATGCCATTGCTAAATAGACTTATTGAAGCTAAGGTTTGTTGTAGCATGTGATGGTAGGATTTATGATAGAACACCATAAAGAATTGGCCAAAATATGCATAAAGAATGAATCCTACAATCCAATTATCAATAAAAAACAATGCACCAATGATAGAAACCATGATGACAATGTAAATATATGAATATGGATGGATTTGAGTATAAGTGTGGACAAGGAATCACTCAATGAACACACATAAATTGAATCAAGGCAATAGTGCTGAAAGTAAACAAACAGACAAACAAACAAATAAAATAAGCAGAAATAAACAAACAAATAATGAAATCAAAACACTACAAACATTACCCCTAGAAAATAGGAAACAACTTAAAAAATGAACAAAATGAGGGAATAAAAGAAAAGGAATGGGGTGGTTGAGCTATCTTCATATGCATGAGGCAATTGGACATTGCCTACATAGTTATATGGATGTAATATCCAATAAAAAACTTTAGGCCAAATGTAGTTCTCCCAAGGAATGGGAAGAATGTGATAACTGAGGAAAATAAATAGAATGGATGTGATAGAAGAATAAAAATGGTCTAGGAAAATGTAAAGTTCATGAGATAAAAAGGCCCAAAAATATGGGGAAACTAAGTGACAAGTGATTTTATTGTAACTTAGTAAAGGTTCCCAAAATTCTTAAGGCAAAGAAGTGGTCAATGTTTTTGTTCTTTTCTAATGATTTTTAAATGTTTTTAGAAGTATCTCATCTCGATCAAGAATGATGAGACAGTAAATGGTTCAATCTCATAAAATGGTGAGAGCATTCAAACTTAGGTTTCTCACAAAATGGTAAGAGCATGGTTTAAGTTGCTCGCAAAATGGTAAGAGTGTGGTTTAAGTTACTCACAAAATGGCAAGAGCATGGCTTAAGGTGACTAAGCTGACCTCAACAAGTATCAGGCACTACCTACATAGTCCTAGAGTAGGACCTCAAGTCTCTATAGTTCTACCCTTACAGTAGAGGAATTTGACTAGTGCAATAGTCAATTTAAACAAAACAAGCATAGTTGGTAAGAAGATACAGTATGGCATAAAAAGTGGCAAGTTGGTAAGTCAAGGCTTAATGTTGCACCTAGTTTGACCATAGGTAGTTATAAATAGGACACACCATCATAGGTTAATGGTACTAATTTGACCAAAGGTAGTTATAATTAGTACCAACATCAGTGGTAAGAAAGGAATAATAAATGAAGGATGCAATTGTTGAAACTTCTATCACACTATCCCAAGATACGCTCCCTCTCTAAAATACTTGAACTAACTAATGAACTAATTAGATATCTTGATGCTAAAACTATGTAACAAATGATAAAAACCAAGGTCAAATAGGCTAGGTTATTAGAACACACTAGGTCAATAGGTTAGAAGTGGAAAATGGATTTGGTAAAGAGGATGGATAAGGATGGTATTTGTATAAAGAAGAAGAGTGATAAAATGGTATAACTAAAATGGTACTTATAGAAAATACACATTAGAATTCAAACATAGTACCGCTTGAGATGAATAATATTCATTGGCTCCAAAATTTCATCACTATCTAGTGTGGAAAACTTGTATGCTCCTGATCCATAATCTATAGTGATGATGAAAGGCCCTATCTAGTTTGGTTTTAATTTTCCTTTATATTTATTCTTGGTCATGGTATTATTTTAGTTTTCTTTAATAACAAGATCACCAAGTTCAAATTTTCTATACTTAACATGTTAATAATAATGGTGTTTGAGCTGGTTCTGCTATGCTTGAAGATTGTTGAGCACATCTATGTGTTTTTCATCAAGTATATCTAGCTCTTACAAGTGAGCTACTCAATAGTCATGATTATCTAGGACATGCTTGAAGGAGATGCATAGTGAAGTTAATTCAACCTCAATGGGAAGGATGGCTTTAGTACCATAAACAAGTGAGTATGGAGTGGCTCTTATGGGGGTACAATGATTGGTACAGTATGCCCAAAGGGTAGGGAATATCTATAAGTGACAATCATGACCAGTATCATTGACAATCTATTTTAGAATGTTGACAATGGTTTTGTTGGATGCCTCAGCTTGGCCATTACCGTAAGGGTAATATGCTATATAAAAATGTTGGGTGATGTTGTATTTAGTATAGAATTGGTCTACATCTTTGTTCTTGAATTATCCTCCATTATTAGATATAATGTCAAAGGGGATACCATAGTGGTAGATGAGATGGTTAAAGATGAATTTTGAATTTTTTTTTCCAGTCATGTAAGTGAGGGGTATAGCTTCAACCCACATAGTGAAATATTTGGTGGTGGTAAGGATATGTTTATGGCCATCAAATGAAGTGGGGTTAATCTTCCTAATGAGGTCAAGTCCCCATGTATAAAATGGCCATGGTGTCAACATTAGTTTTAGAGTTTTTATTGGGGTATGAATTAGATTAGCATGTCGTTGACATTTGTCACATTTATTTACATATTCAATGGTATCTACATCAATTATGGGTGTATAATAAATAGTACACAAGAGATTTTTGGATAGGACTACCTCACTAGAATGATCTTCACATAGTCCTTTATGAACTTATCTTAACACTATTGTAGACTCTATCGAAGTTAAATAATGAAGTAGAGTTCCATGAAAACTAAGATGGTAAAGAGTGGATCCAAGTAGAGTATAATGAGAGAAATGATGAAGGAAGGATTTGGTTTATTTTTGAGAGAAGTTAGGTGGTAAAAATTGGTCATGAAGGTAGTTGTAAAGGTCTAAGTACCAAATAGAATTAAGACCAATAATATCACAAATCATGGCAATGGTTAAAGGTTCATGAGCTGATGCTAACAAATTATTGATGAGGAACTAATACTCTCTAGCTTTATATATTTGTCAAATTAGAGATCCAATAATAGCCATGGCATCTATAATTATGTTACTAGCCCTTGGTATGTACTCAAAATGAATGTTGGCAATTTATTTTTTAAGAGTGTCAACCATGGCTTTATATGGGACCAACTTGTCATCTTTGGTCTAAAAATGATCTGTGACTTGATTGATGATTAATTAAGAATCACCATCAACTTGAAGATGAGATATATTTCAATGCACTACTTATCGAAGTCTTACAACAAGTGATTCATACTCGACCATGTTGTTTGTATAAGGAAAACTTATTCTAAATGATTTAGGGATTAGATACCCTTGTTGAGTAATAAATAATAGGCCTACCCCTAATCCATTTATAGTGAATGAACCATCAAAATATAGTTTCCAAGGTTACTTCTCAATGGGTGTGTCCATGATGGTCATGATGGATTCAATAGGAAATTGAAATGTGAGTGGTTGGGTGTCTGTGAGAGGTGTTTCAGTAAGTTGATCTATAAGAACTTGTCCTTTGATTACCTTTTGATTGAGATACTCTATGTCAAACTCACTGAGAAACATGATCCATTTATCCATTCTACCTTGTAAAGTTGTCTATATAGTATATACTTGAGTAGATCTACTTTTAAAATGACCATAGTTTTATTATTCAACATGTAATGATGCAATTTTTGAGCTATGAAAACCATGGATAGATAAGCTTTTTAAATAGGTTCATAGTTATGTTAATATGTAACCAAGGTAAGGATTAGGTATTACACAACATGATCCTTTCCTTTGTCATCATGTCGAGCCAAGAGTGCCCCCAGAGCATGGTTGGTAGCTGATAAGTATAATAAGAATGGCTTTCCTAGTATAAGAGGTAATAAAATAGGCATATTGATAAGATAATATTTGAGCTATTGAAAATCTATTTATTAGTGATCATCCTAATGAAATGTAAATCATTTATTTAAAATGTGTGTAAATGGATGGCACTTATTTGCTAATTGAGAGATGAAACATCAGATTGACTAGATCTTACCCTGCAAACTATGGAGTTACTTTAAATTAGTTGGTGGTGACATGTCGATTATAGCATGAACTTTAGCCGGATCAACTTAAATACCTCTAAGAGACATGATGAATCCAAGTAATTTTCCTAAGGTTACATTAAACACACATTTCTTTAGATTTAGTCTAACTTTGTACTCTCATAGTCTTTCAAATATCTTGTGTAGCACTGCTAGATGGTCGTCCTAGTTTTTTATTTTCCTAATATATCATCGACATAGTCTTCAATAATATCATGCATCATATCATGGAATATGATAGTCATGAACCTTTTATATGTAGCTATAGTATTATTAAGGCCAAATGACATCACCTAATAACAAAATGTTCCCCATGGAGTGGTGAACATTATTTTATGCTAATCTTCAGGTGTTATTTTGATCTGATTATATACTCAAAAACCATCCATAAGTGAAAGCATTTCATAACCTACCATGGAATCAATGATCATGTTGATATTAGGCAAGGGAAAATCATATTTAGGATAACCTTTGTTAATGTCTCAAAAATCAATACAAATTCTAATCTGTTTAGGCTTTTTACTAATAGGTACAACATTTGGGATCCATTTAGAGTAGTCAATGAATTGGATACATCCTACTTCTAAGAGTTTTTTGAACTCTTTCTTTACCAATATAGTAATGTGAGGATGCATCTTACGTAGATTTTTTTTTACCAATTTGACATTAGGATTAACCACAAGGTGGTGTAGAACCAAGGTAGGGTCTAAACCTAGCATGTCAGAATAGGCCCATGTAAACATATCCACAACTCTCTCAAACAAGGTACAAAGATGTCACATTCCTCCTTAGTGAAATATGCTCCTAATCTTATCCATTTTAGGTCTAATAGAGTCTTGATATTTACCTCTATTATATCTTCAACTAGAATGGTTAAACTATCTTTTAGGATAGTAGGTAATGACTTCAACTATTAGACTATGTCAGGGTCCTCTATTAAGACTTGCTCTTCAAATTCTCCTAGGCATGATGAATCTAAATCTTCTAATGGGAGATTGTCATGTCCCCTTTTTCATGGACATTGATAGGCTTGATGATTAGCCTATTATGCGACCTTCGTAGGCTGATTGGATGGATAGAGGGTCATGATGGAGATTGGCTTGGCTTTGATTTACAGAATTCCTATAGTTGGCTCTCATTCAGGTTATTTCAAACACATTGGGCCTGAGCTCCTATTATTTAGGGATATTTGACATACAGCGGAGCACCCTTGTTTTGATATGGTCATGTGCAAAATCACCCCCTGGTTCACTAGCTTCAGACGGTTTGAGGATCCGACATGTATTGAGGGAGATATTAATATTTGATTGATTTAATCAAATATTAATTATTTGGTCTAATTTTAAATTAGATATTAATTAATTATTAATTAATTAATTATTTGGTCTAATTTTAAATTATATATTAATTAATTATTAATTATTAATTAATTGGTCTAATTTTAAGACCTAAATTCTAATTTAAGAAGCCCAAGTTCTAATTTGAGGAATTCTAATTTTAGAACCCCAAGTTCTAATTTGAGGAAATCTAATTTTAGCAAGCACACCTTTGGAAGGGTATAAGAGTTTCTCATGGGAGAGAGTTGGAATTAGCCATTGATTATTGATTATTGATTTTGAAGAATTTCTTCTATGAAGACTAAGCCAAGGGTTCCAAGATTCCATTTGCAGTGGAGAACGTCAACTCTTCATTGTGTGTGATTCAGAGGCTGTGAAATATCAGCTGATCTATTGCCAAATTGAGAGATAGCTTCATCCATAAGTTATCACAGAGGTTTCAGGTTTGAGAGATAGCTTCACCCAGAAGTTATCATAGTATTACAGGTATTTGAGAGATAACTTCACACAAAAGTTTATCACAGAGCTTTCCAGGTATTTCTTGATTTAGTTTATGTTTTGTTTCAATAAATTATATAGAGAGAGATCTGCTGTATTAGATACCATAGATTTCTAGATCAGGGGTCAAACAGATAGGTTGTGCTAAAGTGGTAGCCGTACAAAGTCTGTATAGGTCCGTACAGATCCACACAGATACCGACTTCGACAGACAGAGATCCCCAATGATCGACATCGGCCGTCTGAGGACTGACGTCAGTAGATAAGGACCTACAGAGACTGACGTCGGTAGTATATCGATCGACACTGGTGACTGTGTGTTTGACACAGCAGGCTGAGACTTCGAGATTCATATTTGTTTCCAGATTAGCACAAGATCAAGGTTTTAAAACAATATTGTAATATTCTTTGAGGTGCATGACAGAGATCTATTGTAATAGTCTGAGCAAATAAATAAGAAATTATATTGTGGTAATTTGTTTATCTGAATTGATATTCTGCAAGTTTATATCCAGATCAGAGCTTTTATTGTAGAAAAAGGAGCCCCTAAGTAAGGGACATCACAGAGATCTAGCCATATAACAAAAACAATAAAAAATTCTTGGATAATTTGACTAAATACTTGTTGTTTCTCAAAACTAAACTTAGATCCATAGGCAAGTTCATCATTGGTGGTCTCCTAGTCTAAATTAGAAGAAGAATGAATAGCCCCATCTAATGGTGCTTGAGACAAGTTTTCACCACTAGACTGGCCTTTATCTTTAATTTTTCTCTAGTCAAAAAGTGCCTCAAAGAGGTTTTCACTTTGGGACCTCAATGTTTTACTTATTTATTTGTGGCTAAGGGTGTTCACTCGCTCTCCAAAATAGGTTGTAAGATCTAGTGTGATTAAGAACCCTGATTTATGATCTCTCAATGGAACATTGTCTCTAAGGCCCAAGAAGTCACACAATGCCTCATCATTCTAGAACACATAAATCAGTATATTTTATTCTTGTTCATTGCAATTGTGATGTCCCTTACTTAGGGGCTCTCTTATCTGCACAAAAACTCTGATACCAAAGCCCAAAGCTCTGATACCACTGTGATGTCCCTTACTTAGGGGCTCTCTTATCTGCACAAAAACTCTGATACCACTGTGATATCCCTTTCAAACAGGGAATATATAAACTCATAAAACTCTGATCACAATACAAACTTGCAGACTATATTCAAATAAGCATAAACAAATCACAGTATAATCTCTTAATAGCAAATCAATATCTCATTACTTGTTCTTCTGGACAATTACACAATTGAGTCTCTATTATACACAATAAAGAATATTAAAATCTGATCTTAAGAACCCTGACTTATCAAACTGGAAGTGAAAACTGAATCTGGAAGGGTCTCGGCCTTTCTGTGTCGACACACAGACGCCGTCGTCGGTCGATATTTCGCCGACGTCGGTCTCTGTCGGTCGGCTTTCTGCCGATGTCGGTCCTCAGTCGACCGATGTCGGTCGCTATAAGCCCTCTCTCTGCCGATGTCGGTGCCTGATCGGATCTGTACGGACCTGTACGGACTTGGTACGGCTGCCAACCTGTCTGTTCTAATCCCCCTGATAGTTGAACACCCTGATCTCACGAATATAGATTCTAACACAAGATCTATCTCTGTATAACTTATTGGATCAAAACTAAATAAAGAAAATACCTGGAAAGCTCTGTGATAAACTTCTGTGTGAAGTTATCTCTCAACCCTGGAATTCTGTGATAACTTCTGGATGAAGCTATCTCTCAGATCTGTATCTCTGTGATAACTTCTGGATGAAGCTATCTCTCAATTTGGCAATAAATCGGCTGATCTTTCACAACCTCTGAATCGCACATAATGAAGAGTTGACGTTCTCCACTGCAAATGGAATCTTGGAACCCTTGGCTCAGTCTTCACAGAAGAATTTCTTCAATTTTCAATAATCAATAATCTATGCATAATCAATAATGGCCTCCATGTGAAACCCTTATACCCTCAAAAGATATGCTTACCCTAATTAGGGTTTTCTTAAATTAGCATTAGGGTTTCTAATTTAAAATTAGAGCAAATAATTAATAATTAATAATTAATTATTAATGAGACCAAATAATTAATATTTGATTAAATCAATCAAATATTAATATCTCCCTCAATATACGTCGGATCCTCAAACCAATCGAAGCAGGTGAATCAAGGAGTGATTCCGCATATGACCATACCAAAATAAAGGTGCTCCACTTCATATCAAATATCCCTAAAAAGTAGGAGCCCTGGCCAAATATGTCTGAAATAACCTGAATGAAAATCAAATGTAGAAAACCTGTGAATCAAAGTCAATCCAAGCTCCATTATGACCCTCTATCCATCATATTAGCCTACGAAGGTCACATAATAAGCTAATCATCAAGCCTGTCAATGTCCATGAAAAAGGGGACATGACAATCCGCCCCTCCGAAAATTGCTTGTCCCCAAGCAATCTCAGAACAATGAACTACTCACTCCACCTGGATCCCAGATGTAGTTATGCTCCGTACTGCTGTGTATCAATGTAAGTACCTGCAACATCAGTAGAAGTAGAACCAAGAAAGACTCATAATCAAACTGGCGCATGAAACTCCAACCTCCAAGATTACAAATACCATATACAAAAGCATATGAGAAACAAACTCTCAAAACATCATAATCCAAGTGGAATGGACAAATCCAATTGCCAATTCCATCTGCAAGAGATGGTGCCAACCCATCCCATAACTGATCTCTCTGTAAATGCGGCACAACCAACTGTACCACACTGTCATATGTATGAGAATAATCAATATGGAGATTCAACTCCACTGGTATCCCAAACTCCTCAGAATCAGGTACTGCCAAATCCTGAACATGTGTATCAGCCTCATCAACGTGCTCCTCAGCAACAACTGCAGGTATGTACTCACCAACAACACTCAATGTACTAACCTCTGAATCTGGGGCTGGTGAAGACCGTAAATGCTCTAACTCCATGGTCATCTCAGCCAAATGAAATTGTGACTCCTCATAAGCTAACTGCGTAGTCTCAAGCATCTCAGAAGTCGCCTCTAGCTGCTGAGTAAGCTCACTCACCTTATCTTCCTCGACCAACAATGCATCATGTGCTGTGCTACCCCACTCCATAAGATAATCTCTGTCGGTGACCAACTGCATATAATCATGTCTCAAAATCTGGATAGCCTCCCATAAAGAGTGGATCTCTGTCAAGGACAAATAACTACCTCCCTGCTCGATGCTAGTAGGAGAACCCCATCCATATACTGCTAACAACTGACGAGCATCATCGAAATTCTTGCAAGCGGTAGCAATGTCTCGCTCACTAACTCTCAGCTGACTAGACACATGGTGGCACTGGCTAGACTATCTCCTACAATCCTCCTCTGGTGCATGGTCCAAAAGAGCAGACTCTGAATCACTGATCTCTGGAGTACTACCATCCATACTCTGTGAATCAACTCCATAGCTCATATCAACAGACGGAGTATCGACAACTGTAGCATCACTGTCTAATTCTTCCATATGGAAAGAAACAACCGGTGAAACTAAGTCCTCAAAACTATCCACTGCAATCTCCTGAGTATCATCTGCAATAATCGGATCCTGGGACTCTGCTACAATCTCTGCCATAGTTGAGAGATCATCAACCCTCAGTGCACTAACATCTGAGCCCACCTGTACACTCTGAGTGCAAGCATCTAACTCATCATCATCTTCACTATATCCTATCTCATAATCATAATAATCATGGGACATGCTACTCTTTCGTTGAAGTGATCTGTAGTGCTCTCTCCTATGCTTAACAAAGCGATCAAAAGGCAACAACTTCTGAATTCGAGGTGGTACTAACTCCCACTCCTCCTTAGCTGTCATATACCGTGCGGGTTTGTTTTTGGATGTAGGATATGAAAGAATTTCATTCATCCTCTTCTGGGTTTCATCCAACTGCTTCAAACTGTGTTCCAGCTTCTTCATATCATTGTCCCACTGTTTCTGAGTATATGAAGGCATCATGATCCTTCGCTGATTCAATCTACCCTAACTACCCAACAGGGTGGCAAGACATTAGCTCTGATGTGCCCAACAGGATGGCAGGAATTTAGCTCTGATACCACTGTGATGTCCCTTACTTAGGGGCTCTCTTATCTGCACAAAAACTCTGATACCAAAGCCCAAAGCTCTGATACCACTGTGATGTCCCTTACTTAGGGGCTCTCTTATCTGCACAAAAACTTTGATACCACTGTGATATCCCTTTCAAATAGGGAATATATAAACTCATAAAACTCTGATCACAATACAAACTTGCAGACTATATTCAAATAAGCATAAACAAATCACAGTATAATCTCTTAATAACAAATCAATATCTCATTACTTGTTCTTCTGGACAATTACACAATTGAGTCTCTGTTATACACAATAAAGAATATTAAAATCTGATCTTAAGAACCCTGACTTATCAAACTGGAAGTGAAAACTGAATCTGGAAGGGTCTCGGCCTTTCTGTGTCGACACACAGACGCCGTCGTCGGTCGATATTTCGCCGACGTCGGTCTCTGTCGGTCGGCTTTCTGCCAACGTCGGTCCTCAGTCGACCGATGTCGGTCGCTATAAGCCCTCTCTCTGCCGATGTCGGTGCCTGATCGGATCTGTACGGACCTGTACGGACTTGGTACGGCCGCCAACCTGTCTGTTCTAATCCCCCTGATAGCTGAACACCCTGATCTCATGAATATAGATTCTAACACAAGATCTATCTCTGTATAACTTATTGGATCAAAACTAAATAAAGAAAATACCTGGAAAGCTCTGTGATAAACTTCTGTGTGAAGTTATCTCTCAACCTTGGAATTCTGTGATAACTTCTGGATGAAGCTATCTCTCAGATCTGTATCTCTGTGATAACTTCTGGATGAAGCTATCTCTCAATTTGGCAATAAATCGGCTGATCTTTCACAACCTCTGAATCGCACACAATGAAGAGTTGACGTTCTCCACTGCAAATGGAATCCTGGAACCCTTGGCTCAGTCTTCACAGAAGAATTTCTTCAATTTTCAATAATCAATAATCTATGCATAATCAATAATGGCCTCCATGTGAAACCCTTATACCCTCAAAAGATATGCTTGCCCTAATTAGGGTTTTCTTAAATTAGCATTAGGGTTTCTAATTTAAAATTAGAGCAAATAATTAATAATTAATAATTAATTATTAATGAGACCAAATAATTAATATTTGATTAAATCAATCAAATATTAATATCTCCCTCAATATACGTCGGATCCTCAAACCGATCGAAGCAGGTGAATCAAGGAGTGATTCCGCATATGACCATACCAAAATAAAGGTGCTCCACTGCATATCAAATATCCCTAAAAAGTAGGAGCCCTGGCCAAATATGTCTGAAATAACCTGAATGAAAATCAAATGTAGAAAACCTGTGAATCAAAGTCAATCCAAGCTCCATTATGACCCTCTGTCCATCATATTAGCCTACGAAGGTCACATAATAAGCTAATCATCAAGCCTGTCAATGTCCATGAAAAAGGGGACATGACAGCAATCTATTGGTTGGGGATAATATAATGGAAATAAATTATGATAAATGGCTAGGGTACAAGTATAAATGGCATTGTTATCAAATAGGTTGGTTTCAGCTAGGTTATCAAAGGTAAGGCTATGATCAGACTTTGCTTCACCATTGGAATCATCATCACTAGTCACTGGTGATGGAATTTTAATAAGATATGTGGGGTCAACCCCAGGTAGTTTAAATCCAAGTTCATAAGGTCTTTCATATTTAGTCATGGAAATTGGTTTGATGGTTCCTTGTTGATCTAGTCTGAGGCCTCTTCCTTTATAATTGTGATGCTCCATGATCCTATTAGGATAAGGATACTTATAAATTTTATAAAATCAGCTTGGTTATCATTATATAACCATGATACATCCCCTTCAAGAGGGTTAGGTCCTAATCTAGATGTTGGTACAAATGTGACAGGTCCCCTATCTTTATTATTTTCTTACCAATGCATATGTGGGATGAATTTAGATCACCCAAAGGTTTTTTGATTATAAGAAATATTGGTGATATGAAACATATTATGGGCCACATATTCTCCAAGTCCATTAACTAAAATGGTGAAATGATTGGAAGCTTTAGGAGGTGGCATGTGGGAAAGGGAATCCAAGGTATTATGATTTATGCCATTATCTAGTGGAGGATCAATAAGTATGGCCTTTCCTTTCTCCTATTTGGAACTTGGATTCATACCATAATGATAATTATAGTTTTTAAATTCAACCTTAAGATGCTTTCAATGTTCATATGCGTGTAAATATCTAAGAATATTCACTTCCATCCCTGAGTGGGAAAACTTGACACATTGATGCAGTCTTGATGGGACAACATGAATCTCATCTAACCAAGGCCTACTTAAAAGCATATTGTATTATAACTCAAGATCCAATACATGGAAAAGTGTATCATGAGTTAAAGGCCCAATGATAACTACCAAACTAATGGTGCCCTGTGACTCTCTTTCTTGATTATCATAGGCTTTAATAGTTATTGTTTCTAGCTGGAGATCTATCATTATGTACCCAAGAAGCTTGATGAGATTTAGAGACACTATGTTGAGGCTAGATCCATTATCTATAAGGACACATTTCACTTTATTCCATAGAATACAAACTTCTATGTATAATGGGTTATTATGGAATGGGCCAAGGGAAGACATATCACTTTGGTTGAATGTGACTTGCTGGGTTGGAGCCAAGTGTCTAACCAAAGATTGAAAGTTATTAGGAGATATGTCAATAAAAATAATGGATTGGGTCAAAAAATCATTCAAGATATTTTTGTGGATTATTGATGTTCATAAAAAATATATAATAGAAATTTGTGCTGGTGTCTTCTATAATTATTTCATAATATCAAACTTCTTATCTTAGTTAGTAGTGAATGGTTTATTTTGAGGTTGAATGGTTGGTTAGATGATAGGAAAAGTGGTAGATGGTTATGGGCCTATGATAGTAATCTTCAAACTTTGAGTTGTGATTATACAATTAGGATTAAATACTAGACGATTATTGCTAACCAATATTGGGAATGGTTTGGGACCAAATAGGACAAGTCTCAATTGTTGGTGCACTTGCATGTGGTCACATGGCAAGGACAAGTTGTCACTATAAGATCTAAAATGGAAGTCCTAGTTTTCTAGTTTGAATACATACACTCCTAGGTCAAAGAAGGATTATCCATGTGATTTGGCTAAATATTGTTGTTTAGTAATGGTCTAGGCTGATTAGTGTTTGGTCTGGGATTAATGGAGATGGTATTAATGCTACCCCCTACAATATGACCTACAACCCTATTATAGTCATGTGTAAATACATGGTAGGTTTGTTGGTTGTTACCATTTTAACCTTAGTTTTGTCCATTATTCTATCATTGTGGGTTTTGCTATTGATTTTGTTGGTTTTGGTTCAGCCTTTGATTTTGATACTGTTGATTTTGCTACTGCACTGGTTGTTGTTATTTCTAATTATTCCATTTCTATTGATTATTATGTTATGGAAAGGGGTTTTTATAGATATTAAGAGTTTTATTGGAAGTGGAAACACCATTACCCAATTTTATCTCCCCATTCTCCAACATATTCTTGATTAAATTCTTGACTTGGACACATCTTTGTAGATTATGCCCATTGACCCGATGATAGTCATAGAAGTCATTTTCATGGTACCAATCAAGATAAGGAATGCCTTATAGATAATGTTTTGGTATGAGCCAAATAATTAGATTAGTGGTAATAAGCTTGAAAAATATAGACTCAATAGGTTCTCCTATGTCACTAAAGACATGATGTGCAGGGATGTTTCTTCTAGGAGGAGGGATTTGCAATGGTAAAGGCTATTGTATTTTTGGTGTAAGTATTGGTTGTTACACTTAAAACATTGGTTGGATAGGTTTCATGGGTAGGAGTAAGCTAAAAATGTGGTGTAAATGATGTTTGCATAGTTTGGACATGACAAGATTTAGTTATTCCATTTACCACAACATTCCTATTATGGTTGAATTACTTCAGTCTTTCATGATTATTGGCTTGTGCTAGTTGTGATGCTTGCACTTGGATGGGATGTTGGTAATTTTCCTAATTAGTACCCTAATTTTGATTAATTTAATTAATTTTGATGACTCCTTTATTAATGAGCACCCTCTCAATCAACAAAACTTTATCAATGATCTCCTTGAACGTATGCACACATTGTAATTCTAGATGATAAGCTATCTCACTATGCAAATTTTTGGTAAACATAGTGGCTAATTTTTTATCTATTAAACTATGGGTGAAACAACTTACAAGGGATATCCATCACTATAAATAACTTGTAGAACTCTCCCTAGATTTTTACTTTGCTTGTGTCAGGTCCACTAATAAAATATCATGTTTGAGATTATAGAAAAAGTGTTGCACAAACTTATCAAAAAGATCATCAAAATATGCTACTAGGTTTTTGAGAAACTTTACAAACCACTCCAAGGCTTGTCCAAAAAGGTTCCCTTGAAACAAAAATAAGAGGTATATGTCACTATATGCCATTGGTTGACATGTGACAAAGAATTTAGTCAAATGAGCCTTAGGATCACCTTTTCATTTGTATTTATCAAATTTCAGTGATTCATATCTTAGAGGAAATGGTATCTATAAATACTCCATGTTGAATGGATAGGAACATACATCATCCAATTTGAGATTTTTTGTCTACTTCCTACCTTGAATGGTAGCAATTGCATCCTTCATCTGTTGCAATTCTTGGGATAGGAAACTAGATGGAATATTGGTTTGAGGGAGAATTTGGGTTTGTATATATGGTTTTGAGGTCACAAGTGGAACAATTTATCCAAAGTATGATGTAGATACATGTTTAGGTATATCGGTTTGGTTGGGGAATGGAATAGGAATACACATACATGGATTGGGATGTACTTAAAATTGCACATTTGGCTGCATGATATTTTAGTTTGGGTTGGTGATAAAGGTTTGACCTAGGGGATTTTGTGGTTGAGATGGAGGGATATAGTTATATTGTTCCTACTATGGTTGAAAAGGGACATGTTGTCGACTAATCAAACATTGCTATTGAGTGGGAAATTGTGGACCAAGACCCTATCTCTAGATTTGTGGCACATTTTGAACCAATGGTTGTCTAGTAGGTACCTAAGAAATATGAGGACCTCATTATTGCCCAAATCCCTATGAGGAAGTGAAATTAGGTTATATATTTGACATCTATCATTGACAAATATTTGCACATTGTTGACTAGTCATTACTCAGGGTTAGATTGACATATTATTCTATGACTAAAGAGGTATGTTTATCATTACCTGGTGGGGTGGAACATTTGTTTCCCTTGATTGAGGTGGTAATTCATTCATCCTTTATTATGTTGATACACTATTATGTTTGCTATTTTGGAATACTACTCGCTACCTATTGAGGGGGAGTAGGATTCATCACATTCTATCATTGAGTTGTGATATTGGCCATTTTTTGATTACTTAACCCCATAGGTTGTACACATGAGGAAGTGGCTAGATGAGGCTAGGGTGTAAAAACCCCTAGTCCCTTGTATAATGATCTAATAATGGGATTAAATATAAGCACATGTTGTTGGCTAGTTGTTTGTGCATTAGTACCACTTTGATCAAGAATGGATGTTGTTTGCACATTTTCCACTACATTTGGCTCACTATTTAGTATAGAGGCTAAAAACACTTCTTCAATAATGGGCATATGGATTGAGTTATCTATTGAATTAGTTTGTATAAATGGGTCAAAATTTATACTCTCTTGTCTAGTTAACTCTATCAACACTTCTATTGAAGGAAATAGGTCAATGAGAGGCTTACTTACCATGTTCATCTGATTGAAATCACATGTTAGATTTAGATATATTTGATATGATGTCTAAATTTAGTTAAAGTGCTCTCCCATGATGTTTTTGCTTCGATCAGATATATTAGGATCTTGGTACGTGATTTGGACTAGAGCCATAAGATTACTAGAATAATCTTATTGATCATAAATTATATTGTGGGGAACTCTTACTAGACTTGGTAAATTTTCATGTGGGAAGTCTACTAGAAACTTATCCCCTACCTTTATGGATATAACCAAAATCTCATGTTTGTTCTCAAACAAATTTTACTCAAATAAAAATGGATCATATGTGGAAGCTGTATTAGTAGAATATGACTATTGAAGTACTGGCTCATCCACTATAGGTATTGTAGATAAGTAATACATGGTTTGATATTGGTCTTGTTTTATGTAACGTGGTGTGTTTACTAGATAGTTAGCCAATAGATCTTGGCTTTGTTCCCATAATTGAGTATTATAAGAGGGATAAGAATCCATCTCATAAGAAATACTATCTACATAGGGGTCTTTCACCATTTTTTTCTATGTAACCACATTACTAATCCTTAGATTATACATGAGTCCACTATGAGTTTAGGAATACATGTTGGGATGCATAGTTAATGCTTTGTGATAGAAGGTCAAGGAGTTCTACAAACTCTAAAAAAAAGGCAATATCTAAAATAAATGACGTCCCAACTTGGTCTAGATTTGTCAAAAGGATAAAAAGGTTTATGTAAAGTTTTGTGAGTAAATAAGCTAGTGTGAAGTATCTAAAATTTCACTATTCACACAAAGATAAGCAAGTGTATGAACCTAAAATCAAAATGCCAAACTCTAAGGTCAAAGTGTTTCACATCAGTCTAATCTAGGAATTTAAAAGTTGCTATGTCTTTTGGCTAAACACGGCATCAAAATCTAGGCTCAATCAAGGCATCTGCTAGGACTCTTAGCCAAATGGCATCAAAAGCTAGACTTTGAATATAGATGAAAGTTTTGATCTAATGGATTTGAAACACTTATAACAAACACTAGGCATTTGATTCTTGGACATGAACTTGGTCAACTAGGTATAAGGTATAAAATAAAAGGGATTTTAACTATAGTTTATTATCTCACAAAAATGGTATAAAAATAGGTTATTTTAGACAAACAAGCTAGACAAAAGCAAATAGTATAACCTTTTTAGATAAAATATCCCAAAATTACATTCAAATTGGTCTAAAAATGTAGGAACAAATTTGGAAATCTATGCAAGAGGGTCTATGAAATAATGTTCAAAATTTTTTAGGCAGTGTAATGATGCTATACAACTAAAAAAGTGTGACAAAAAAGGTTTATTTCAAAAACTCTCTAAGGAAAAGACATTTTCCTACAATTTTGATAGCATAACACTACCTTTCTTGACTCAAAATGTTGTGGTGTATAGACTTAAATTGCATGTGTTTAGCACAAAATGGCTTAGGTATATTAAGTGATGATAATGATTATGAGTCTTAAATGGCCTTCAACCCAAATTGGAAATTAAACCTAAGTTCCCTCAAGTTTAGTGCAAATGGTGAATCTACTTAAAACATAAACCCTGTGAACTTGTAAAAATGTAATTATGAATATAGATTATAAGTGAATGACTTAAAAAACTTTGGTAAAGGTCTAGACTCAATTGGGTATAATAACTACACCAAAGTGGATGATATGACTCTCAAGCTTTTCATGAACTTTTTGAACAAGGAAAATTGATGATCTCACCTAGGTAGCATAATGCCTCTTTGTTCAAAAGATAATTTGGACTATGTGTTTGGTTTTAGATTATTTTTTTACACTAAGTTTTGACTCTAAACAAGACTTTAATCTAAGATAAGACCAAATAATTAACCATTCTTAGATCCTAAACTAACAAGGTTGCTTGGTATTGTTGGAAGCCATCAATATACATCATTTGAGAGGATTTTAAGTGTTCATCAAAAAGTAAATGTGCATTATATAGTAGGGATTTTACACCAACCCTTCTCTCAAATGATAGTATTATGACATGGACCTTGAGGTGTACCTTGCACCAATAATACTTCTATGGTAAGTGGGGATTTATCTAAGATATAACAAGTTTACAAATGATCTAGGGGAATCAATTGCATAATAACTTTCATGCCAAACAATGAAGAAAAAAAGTATGAATTTTTGGTCCATATCACTCGGCTTGTTACAAAAAGGTATATTCTTTTTTGTAACCACTACATCCCACTATTCACTCAGTGTAGTGCAATGTCTAAAGTACCACTACATCTCATGTGTAACTCTAAAGTATCCAAATGAAGTTAATGCTAGGAGATGAAACCCCAGGTTAAAGCTTCCCTAAAGAACTTGTGGGAGGTGATGAAGTCCCCCTCACAAGGCAATATGCATAAAAAATAAAGAAAGCATGAAATAGAAATACTTTAGTGTCATTTTCAAGATCACCCAAACTTTGATGAGTTTTTGGGGAGTACTTTAGATGACTTTATTTCTAAGCCTTGGACTAGGCTATTTACAATAGGAATGGTGCTTTTGATTCCAAGGGTTCCCTATAGGGGACAAATGGAAGAGCATACATGAAACATTCCTCTCTTTACAAAAGAAAATATAACTAAATAACTATTACAAAAAAAAATTGACAAGTGTATTTAATTTTATACCCAAATGAAAGATTTGGTGGTATTCATTTGATCCCTTGGTCTTAGTTGCAAACTTTGAAAAAACATTCACCAAAAACATCTAAATTCTTTATTAAACACCCAAAACAAGGTTCCTAATTGATTTTTAAGCATGCAAAGGTGATTTAAACATGTTTTGAACAAATATCAAGCTTGGTACTACAAAAAAATTATTAGCATGTCCTTTAGCTTTGAAGCTCTTTTTAGCTTAGAATAATGAGATTTGAAAAAGTAGCTCTCAGGTCTATGTTTTTAGAGAAACACAATGACTGACATTGGTTATTACCATCAACGTCAATTACTATTTAATAAAGATCTAACTGATGTTGGTTAAGTCAGGTAACTAATGTCAGTATTACTTGCCGATGTTAGTTACTATGTAAAAATTATGGCAACCAAAAACAAAAAAATAAAGTTAGAAAATCATTTTGCAAGAGTTATAAGGGATCAAATAAATATTTTAGAGTTTTAAAATGATCTCCTTCAGGTGTGAGATGCATCTATTCCCATCGAGCATGCCATTATGTGATCTAGGAATTTGACTCAAGAGAGGATGGTTAGTATGGTATTAGTTCCAAAATGAAAACAAAGTGAAATAAACACACTATTAGCATAACATCTCTAGGCCTAGACACTAGGGAGAGCTTAGTTAACAAAAGCATATGATAAACACAACTAAAAATTAAGGACTAAAACACAATAATTTCTTCACCTTCCTTGGATGTTCCAAATGCCTTTGTAGTAGTGGATTGCTTGGCTTGTGCTCCTGAAGTCCTTGGTAGTGGAAGTTTGGTTTCCTCCATCTCTCCTTGGCACCTTTGGATTATAACTTGGCTTAGCTTGGAATTGATTTGGCATGTTAACACTAGTTTCTTGAAGCTTTTGGAACCAATTTGGCATTATAACTTTGCATCAAGAAAACTTAGAAATGATGTTGTGAGGCCTCTTATTTATAGATTTTTAGATTTAATCAGAATCAACCTCAACCATCCTTCTCAAGATTGAGATGTGTGGTCGAGGATTAATTCAATTTTTTGAATTAAATTTATAATTATCCTCATCATGACATTGGAAGAAGGGGTAATTAAGAGGTATGGAGAGCATCATGGAAGGCATTGATGAGGCATGGGAGGGATGAATCTTGATATTTGTGGCATTTATGACCTAGGAATGTCTTCCCAAGAAATGAGGTCACTTGATGATGTAGATATTCAATATTCATTTCCAAAACAAATTATTCAACAAGTTTCCATGGAATTCTTAATTAGGCCTTGATTTGGGTTAATTATCTCTTAATCATGATTAAGCACATTGTGGACAAATTACCCAAATTGATCAAAATTCTTTGTTATTGATCCTAAAGTTGACTGAATTGGAATTGGAAGGCACTATTAGATGCATTAGAATCATATTCCCATTTATTTTTTTACCAATAAAAAATAACAAATGCACACATCTTGTGCAAAAGATTTGATAGGAAAGAGCAGTCTAGAGCATGTGGGTGCAAAATTGGCATTTTGACTCGAAATGATTTGATCAAAGTTAGTTGGCTCATAAATTGAATTACCCCATTTAGTGATACCCTGGCTAAAATTGGCACTTGAATATGTTAGTTTCACATTATTTAACATGTTTTAGTGTTTTTAGTGCATTTTGGATGGAAATTGGCTAAAATCCTGATTAGAGGTTATTGATGGCCAGACTTAGGTCTCTACAAATCTAATATTACAACAAAAGATAAGATAAAATTCTAGAACTATGGTAAAAAATGAAATTTTAAGAAAGACCATAAATCTAAAAAAGTATAAAAAGGTATATCATTTGACAATTCTCAATTAGAAAAATAAAATGAATCAAGTTAATACTGAGGGGATTTATTATTGGAAACTTTAAACTCTCATGCATGTGATGATGCATGATTTATTTAATTAGGTGTTTCTTTTCATATGACCACTTATAGGGAATGGTTATCTGAATATGAATAAATCAATGAAGGTGATGTATTATTAAGATACAACTTGACCTATAAGATTATAGGTCAATGGAGAGTAAAGTTGAGGTTTAAATATGGAAGGGTTAGAACCCTCCCTGGTGTTATGCACATTTTAGGTTTTACTATAGACTTAATATATGTAAATAAGATGAATGATGCAAGTGTGTAGGTAGTATTTAATAAATATAATTTCAAGATGGTTTGTAGAGAAATGATATTGCTAAGAGGATTATGTACAATAATTATCTTCAAACTTGAAGTAACCATTATAAGTGATTAATGTAATAGCTCTATGATTCTTGAGGTGTAAAATATTTTAGACTGGGATTTTAAATCTCGTAAAGAGAACATAATATTGTGGCATTTAAGGATGGGACACATTAGATAGAAATAACTTTGAGATTTAAAATCTAATTATATGGCTGAAATAATTTATGATTACCTATTAGAATTTGATTTTTATGAGCATTATTTGTTTGATAAGTGAAATCAATTGAAGTTTCTTAGTAGTGCTATGATATAAAAAATTAATTTTCATTTAGGGTATAGTGGCATGTTTGTACTTGTAAAAGTCCCATTGTTAGGGAAATCTCTGTATTATGTTTATTTTAAAGATGACTAGTCAATAAAAACTTAGATTTGTTGTATCAATGCTAAATGTGAGGTTTTTATATAATTTAGAAAAGTTTAAAGATCTTATTAAAAACTAGACAAAGAAGAATATTAAGTTCTTGAAGAGTGTAAATGGTGGAGAATAGTACTCAAATTATTTTGAGTAGTTATGTAAGGATCATAAAATAGCATTGTAACAGACAACTCCATATACATCATAATAGAATGGAGTTTCATAAATAATGAATATGACTATGATGGATAAGGTGATAAGCATGATTAATAGTGTAGGATTAGAAATATATATTTTTGAGTAGAAGCACTCATGGATATTTGGTATTTGATTAATATATGTACCACATAAAACATTGCATTTAAAACTCTGTATGAGGCATGGAATGGTAAGAAACCCTCTCTCAAAAATTTTAGAGTTTTTGGTTGTAATTATTATATGTATATTTTAAATAAAAAAAGGAATATGCTAGAGAAGAAATTAATAAAACATATAATTAATGGATATATTACTGGTGGGAAAGGATATAAGCAGTAGAACCTTGGAAAAAAGAAGTTTTTTTACAATTGCAATCATGTATTTAGAAAGGAAAAATGGATTCTAATAAAATAAGGAGAGGGAAAGGATGAACCTAAACAAAATATTTTAAATAAGAAGAGGTACAAGAAGAATCTAAATTCAAAGAGATTATAGAAAATCAACTAGAGCAAGAGTTACAAGATGAAGGTTTAGATAAATTTAAGGAGGAGGAACTAAAAGATACAGAAGTAGAAACTCTAATTTTAAGAAGATCATATTGGTGAGAAAGGCACTTGATAGGTTAGTCATATTTTATACTCTATATTTATTTTATTAGTTTTATTTAATACTGATGAAGACACCAAGACTTTAAAGGAGGATTTTTCCATAAAATAAACTAAATCTTGGAAGAAGGCTATGGATTCGTTAAATAAAAAATAGAAATGAGACTTGGCAAAATTACCTCCTAGAAGAAAACCTATTGAATGAAAATGGGTATTTAAGAAGAAACACAATGTATATGGGATAATGGAAAAGTATAACACTCACTTGGTATTAAATGGATTATGTCAAGTAAATGTATTTTATTTTGGTAATATTTTTTCTAATGTTACTAAATTACATTTAAGTAGATTTCTTATATCTATTGCTTCTAATTTCAATCTATAAATAGAACATATGGATGAAAATAAATCTTTTATAAATTTGAGGATAAAATATACATGATTTAGGAATTTTTTTTAATATAAAATGAAAGGATGATTTGGTGTGAAGTTTGAATGATTTTGTGGATTAGCACTGGGATAGAGATCTTGATTAGCAAATATCTTCTAGCGGGTATGTGTATAAATTTTTTGGTGGAGATGTATGATTAATGATAAAATGGAAGGCTAGTGTTGAATCAAAAATGAATGATGTGAGTAGATATAAATTTTATTCATGCAAAACATTAGTGGGATAATTTATTTTAGCTGTTGAAGGTATGGTTGTGTGGGCCCATATGGGAATTATTCAATAAGTAGGATGTTTTTGGTAATGTGTTTTATGTTTTGCATGATTTAAGTTGTAATAAACTATATATTTAAAATTTTTGGGACCATATTGGCATAATATTTGGGTCGATTTAGTCCATGTTTTATATAGCCCATGGTTTTGGTGCCCAATGTATTGTAATACCCATTTGACATCTATTGATGTGACTATATAAACTTGCACATATGACATGTAGAAAATAAAACTTGAAAGTACATTATTGTATTGTAAATGATTGAGTCTATATAATAAAGGAGTTATTATGCTAGGATTTCTACAAGAAATGGTTTTCCTAGGTGAAATCATGTGTAATATGTAATCTTGTGTGTATGCATTTTTTATTATTTTAATAAAATTATTAGTATTTCTTATCTCATTTTGGTTTATTGAGGATATATTTTTTATTCGTTTGGTATCAGATCTAGGTCTTATCTTTATGTGAAGAATTTGGGTGTGTTTGGTTGGTGACCTATTATTTTAGTGGGAGCTTTGCATGTGAATTTTTTTCAAGTAAATAAGAATGATGGGAAACATAAAAATAGAGATTGAAAAATTAAACGATCAAAATTTTGAGTTGTTGAACGTCAAGATGGAAGATATTATTATGGATAGAGATATGTGGGTTACTACATCAAGAGTAAAACCTATGGATATAAAAGTATAATATTTGAAAAGGATTCATAGGAAGGAAAAGAGTTAAAATAGACTGTATCTATCAAATTCAATTTTTTTTTAATGTCTCAAAGGAGAACTTATAAAGAACTATGGGAGAATTGAATAATTTGTATCAACCAAATATTTAGTGAATAATCTCTTTCTCTAAAATAAGATGTATTCATTGTGAATGAATTATGGTGACTCTACAACTAAAAATATGAATCCCTTCAATAATGTGCTAACTTAGTTATTTTGTATTAAATTACAATATATGAAGAATAAAAGTGTATTAAATTAATTTTTTCTCTAATAGAATTATGATAATATAATCATGACAATAAATACTATTGTATTGGCAATAAAAATTGAGGTCATAGTGGGAGCCTTATTATTATAATTAATAAGGTGAAAATATGATGAAGATTATATAAAAAAAGAATACCTTGTTTATAAGAGGTCATTATAAATAAATAATTAGAAATGAATTCAGGATAGTCAGAGTCTAGAAGTAAATCTAAGTCTACAACACATGATAAAATAGGGCATTTTAAGAAATACTACAAATCTAAAATGGTCAAAGAAAGAGAGTAATTTAACAATTCATAGTCTATATTCTAGAAAATAACTCTAGTAAAGACTCATTGGATTTATTCTTGAAAATTTCAAGCTTGCATGTATATGATTGTGTATGGTTGATTAAATCATGTGCCTCTTTTCATATGACCCTTTAAAGGAAGTGATTCTTTGAATATGAAAATATGAATGAATGTTATGTATTATTAGGAGACAAATTGAATTATAAAATCATGGGTTAAGGGAGAGTTAAATTTAGGTTTAAATATGAAAGGGTTAAAACCCTCTCTAATGTTATGCACATTCTAGGTTTGACTAGAAACCTAATATATGTAAGTAAGATGAATGATGTAGGTAGTATTAAATAAATAAAGTTACAAGATGGTTCTTGGATAAGTGGAACTATAAATAAGAGTCCATGCATGAACATTATTCAAGCTTGAATAAATCACTATAAGTGATGAATGTAGTAATAGCTTTGTGGTTCCTGAGGTGTAAATTATTTTAGATTAGTCTCATACATCTCTTGTAGATAAGATAATGCTATAGAATAATAGGATGTGACACATTTGAGAGAAATGAATTTGTGTATTAAATTATAATAGTATGGCTATGACTACCAATTAGACTTTGATCTATATGAGCATTATGTGTTTGGTAAGTAAACCCAAGTGAAGTTTTCCAATAGTGTTACTAGATTATAAGGGATTTCGTATTTAGTGTATATTAATGTGTTTAGACCTGTGATGGTTTCATTTATAGGGAAATATCTATATTAAATTTATTATATATATAACTAATTGATAAAAATTTGGGTTTATTGTATCAAGACTAAATTTGATGTTTTTAATAAGTTTAAGGAGTTTAAGAATATTGTTGTAAACTAGATAGATAAAAATATTAAGGTATTCAAGATTTAAAATGGTGGATAATACTACTATAAATTATTTTGAAAATTTCTTTGAGGGTTGTGGAATAGAAAGGAAATAGACAACTCCATACACACCACAACATAATGAAGTTATAGAAAGAATGAATATGATTCTAATGGCTAAGGTGAGAAGCATGATCATTGGTGATATATTAGAGATAAGTTTGTATGTATATGAGTACTTTATATTTGATCAATAGATCATCCAAATTTTCCATGGTTGATAAAACTTGACAGGAATCATGGAATGGTAATAAATCATCTCTTGATCATCTTAGAGTTTTTGGTTGTGATGCTTATATGCATATTAGGAAGGATAAAATGATTACTATAAAATAAATTAAAAATTATCTTTATTGGATATGGTATTGGTGTGAAAATATATTAGTTATGGAACCTTAAAATGAATAATATTATTTATAATTGCAATATTATCTTCAAAGAGGTAAAAAGGGTTAAAAAATAATGACAACTAAAGGATGGACCTGAACAAATCTAGTTTAAATAAGAAGATAGAGAAAAAGTGTATGAATTAAAAGCAACTATAGAAGATGAAACAAAGTGGGAATTGAAAGATAAACATTCAAACAAAGTTAAGGAGGATGAAAAAAAGATGTAGAACAATTTTACTATAATATTTATAAGATTAGATTGGGTGAGAACACCTAATAACTATAATTTTATTTATTTTTATTTTGAATTCCTTTTATCAAATTTTTCTATTACTTATAAAGACCCCAAGACTTTAAATGATATTTTCACCTAAAAATAAACTATGTATTGGATGAAGGCTATGCAGGAATAAATGAAGTCTTTAAACAAAAGTAGAAACTAAGACTTGATGAAATTACCTATTGGAAGAAAACTTGTTGGTTGAAAATGGGTATTTAAGAATAAGTAAAATACATATGGGATAATTGAGAGGTGTAAATATATCTTGGTAGAAAATGAATTATATAAAAGAGAGGGAATTTATTTTGGTTAATTTTTTTATAATGTTAATGAACATTCAATAAGATTTATTATAGTTATTGCTACTACTTTCGATTTGGAAATAGAATAAATGGATGTAAAGATAGATTTTATATATGGTGAGATCAAGAAGGAAATATACATGATGCACCCATAAATATTTAAGATAAGTGAAAAGGATGATTTTGTTTTCATGTAAACAATGTCTTTGTACATCTTGAGGAAATCACTAAGAATATGGAATCATAAATTTGACAGGGATGTATTGGGACTTGGACTTGCAGGAAGCAAATCTATTCCTTGAATTAATTTAGAAAAAGAAGGTTAAACATATATTATCATATTATTTTATGTGGATGAAATGATATTAATTGGTAATAATAATGAAATTATCAATGATGTTAAATCTCAATTATCATCTCAATTTGATTTGAAGGATATTGGTGCCATAAAATATATTTTGGAAATTGAAATTAAAAAGGATTGTGTAAATAGGAAACTATGGTTAAATAAATGGAAGTACATTGAGATGACACTAAAAATATTTAAGATTTAGGAATGTAAGCCTATCAATAATCCCTTTCCTACTTATCAAAAGTTATTTGATTGATAATTTCCTAAAACAAAAGAAGAAATTGATGACATGTCTCAAGTCCCATATGATAATGATGTTGGTAGTTTGATATACACAATGATATATACAAAAATTGACATTACTCATGTAATGTTAGTAGTGAGAATATTTATTTTGAACATGGGAATGGAAAATTGGATTATAGTGAAGAGGATGTTCAAGTATTTATGTAGGATGTTAGACTATACAATATGTTATCAAGGTAATCCCAATGAATAAAAACATTGAATTTACATGGTTTTGTGGATACAAACATGGATGGAGATATTTATTAAATAGGATTTAGTAGTGGGTATGTGTTTTAATCTTTTAGGGTTTAGCTTATGTAAATCTTATGTTTGATTAAAGAGTTAAGTAGACTAATTAGGAAAATAATATGCATAAAATATAGCTACTAATTTCTTATATAATTGACTAGCATTAACTTTTCTAAAAATAGTAATAAATAGTAAAAATAAAGACTTATCTATAAAACACCTGATATATATGATCTAAGTAATGGAAATTGAGATAGAAGTTGGTTTGAGTATCATAAATTAGATCCTTGTGTTAGAACCCCTCATGTATAGTAGTGGCACAATTGGATAGTAGCACCATGTGGCTCTAATGTCCTAATATTAGCACTAGTTTCTTGTATGTATGATTGTCCTAAACTTTTGGGTACACCTATGTCTAGGTTTTTGGGGTTTGTTCTTGCATGCATGAATTTTGAAACTCTATATTATGACTATAATGATTGATTTATGGTACAAACCTTAAACCTCCATGTAATTAGGGTATGAAATAAAAAATGTGATCATTAGTAGGATAGGTTGGACATCCTCAACCTCACTATGAAGAGAGTTGTCTACATACCAATACTCTAAGGAGGGATCAAGCCTGATGTAGTTATCCCCACCTATGTGTTGGTGCAAGTGCCATTGATACTAGTATGATAGTCACCTTGAGTTCCTTGAATGTGTTTAAGATTGGATATTCAGAAAACCTGAGTTTAGGTTTGTTGTAGATGGTAGTATGCATAAGTAGGACATAATAGAAATTGATAACCTTAATTTTGCAAAACTTGTTTCATGTTTGAATAAGTTTTTTGCATTTGATTTCCATATAGTGGATATAGGTATAAAAGTCATGTATTTATAGTGTTTTATTTCTTGTGTAGATAAAAAAAGATGTATTTAGGAGGATTTTTATTTTTAAAATATATTCATTCAATAAAGTTAGGGTAAAGGACATAAGAACCATTTTTGGGACACTCGTGCCATGTGGCTCTAGTGTCCTTATTATGGTGGTATTGTCTGACTAGAAGAACATTGGGCATAGAGGGCCAGGATTAGGAAATGAGGGTTTATGATTGTGTTTAAGCTAACTAAGGATGCATGTGACCTACACAAAGGATAAATAAGTGTGATAATAGGCTCTAAGATAGGTTTAAGGCTAATATAAGGATAAGTAGTCTCAATTATTACTCTTAATACTCAAATAACACTTTTAGGTGATTACATCCCCCCCTCCCCCCTTTATGATAGAAATGCAATAAAGAAAAATGACTAGGAGAAAGGAAAAATAAGTGTTCCTAGACTTACCTAGGAAGTGAAGCCTATGAATTTGAATTTAAGTATGTGAAGCTAGGTTTTTATATATGAATCATGATCCATATCATGTCATAAAAATGAAACATGCATAAATAAATCCTTAAGAGATATCAAAATCAAAAGACTATACTGAGTAAATAAGTAAAACCAATTAAGACTAAGTAAAGAGATGGGAAAGAGAAAAGGAATGGATGCAATTCATTAGGTACACAAACAAATGCATGAACTTGGTGATAACCTATGTGTGTGTATGTATATACTGATCAATTAGTGAATATATTAGATTGAGATAATATTTTTCTCAATGTTCATGTGTGGGTAGTTCAATAACTCAATCTGATTTTGACTCCATTATTGACTATCCCTACTTGGTGGATCATGACCTGTGAATAGATTGGATTGGACTAATAGTGTGTCCTAACCCTCTCATGTGGGTGGTTCAAGAACTTAATTAGGCTATAAATCCATCATTTCCCACCCATGTGTAGTATATGCATCTAAAACTAAAATGTGTAAAGTACTAAAAATGTCTAACAAAGTATATCTAATTATGTATGTTAGCTCTATAGCCACTCAAGTACATTAGGTGACTCTGGGCCACTCAAGAATGCCAACCACTATAGATGGAGTAAGGAATGAAATTGGAAATAACATAGAATATTATTTTGGGTGTATACACCATAGATAATGAAATGGGATTTATCCTTTCATTTGATCAATAAGGTGTCTAACTTAGTGTCTGGAAATAATGTGTCATGTACTTGCTAAAAAAATTGATATTTGAGCATATGGATTCTAGAATACATTGTATAAAATATATTTGGATATATTAATTTAATATGGTAATGGTTATTCCATTCATGATGCCCCTAATCTAATAAAAATTATATGAATTTTAGAAAAAATGAGTATAATCGACAAACTTGTAACTAGATTTGTGCAAACCTATAATGTACCTACTATGCTATTTTGGCCAATCTAAGTTGTCATGAAACTAAGGATATTGGATAGTAGCACCATATCTTGGATAATAGTTCCATGTGGTTCTATTTTCCCCATTTTGGAACTAATGTCATTTTGGTTTGAATTATGTCACTGTACTACTTTTTGAGTCACTATTTTCCCTCTATGTTTGCATGTGTTTGATTTTCTATGATGAAGCCTTTGTGTTGAAAAGTGTACTATTAGTGTAATATATAAAATTGATCAATATCAAAAAAACCTATTAATTAACTCTCTTTTTAAGGTAGTTTTTGAACCTATGATATAACTATCCTCAAAAGAAAAAGCTATGAAAAATGTGTGTTAGTCGAAGTATTTATGATAATTACATGATAATAAAATATAATGTGAATATATAACATCATTATGTAAGATGTTCTAAGCATAAGTATGTAATGTAAGATGCATCTCATGTTTATAATTACATAAGGGTGTCAATATAAATGTAATAAATGCATGTAATAATAAATATGAGTAGAATTGAGTAGTTAGCTAGGGAAATAGGGCATGAGGTCCATCACGACACTTAATTAGGAAGGGTATATGCATGATGTCCCTCATGGAATAAAAAATTAGAGTGTGTAATAATATAATACAAGTGTCATGTCCATGATGCATATAAGAAAACATACATACAAAAAACATGAGGCACACAAAGTAGGCTAAGGGGCCACAATGCAAGGGACAAGGGAACATGTCACTAAATATGAGAAAATAAGACATAAAATAACATGTTAAAATGTCCACATACACTAAAAAGAGGCAAATTGGATAAGATCCACATATAAATACATGTTAGAGTGTCTACATACATAATTAGGAAAATACACACAAGGGAAATGGGTACATGTCCAAGGCATACATACTATGAATATAAGTGGTGTAGAGACAAAGAACAATGGCATATTCAAAATCCTTAAATAGAAGAAAAATAGAAATACAATAAGGTCTAAACTAGGTATACTATAAATGAAAGTATGCATGAATATGTAATAAAAATAAATGTAAGAGCTAGGATGTACATATGCTAAGTCCAAAGTAGTACTAGTTGGTAAAAATTTTGAGAATGAGTAGCAATGATCAATATCTATATATAAAAAATTTAAAGATGGAATGTAGAGTATGTAAGGATAGAACCTGGTGATCAAAACTTTATATAGGGTATCTCTTAGTGGGTGAATGTGTGAAGTGAAGACCCATGTATTAGTGTATATTCCCCAAGTGTGTAGATAATAGTAATTATAGATTAGTATAGTGGACTTGAGTCTTTTAATAAATCTAAAATCACTTGACAAGAACAAGTGAAGCATGTGTGTATGATAAAATTGACTATACTAATATAGCTAACATATGTAGTATATAGTGAATAATAAGACATGTAAACATAAAAATGCATAAAATCTACAAATTTTGTGTTTTATAAGTAATTATTTGAATGTTTTTATGTTTTTTAAATATTAAATTATTTTTTTATGTTCTAGAAATAAGTTATGTACAAGTAATATAGAAATTAACTATGTACAAGGAGTAAAGAGAGAGAAAAAGTATGTACAAGTAAGGAGGAACAATACTAACCATTGAGTCTCATGGGAGACTCACTAGCAATATGGCTTATGTTAAAAATAAGAATGCTAGTATCTCATGTAGTGTGAATGCTATACTATAGTTGAACATTGTTACAGTAGGAATCTAAATATTATTCATCATCAAAACCATAATATTATTTAATATCATAATCATAATAACTTGGAATGCTAGAGGGAATCACCTCACACTATGGATTTGACCTTTCTAAATTGTTATTTGGAATATTGATTATGATTTTACCCTTTGAAATTATGCTTATTGTAGTTATATGGTGTTTTGGAGCATCTTTTTCTACAAATCCTCTTGTGAGAATGCTTGTTGGTGTAGCATGATTTTTAATTTAAAACTTAAGATCTTACTCTTTATGTAACATTTCTTGTGTATCTAGATATTTTGATTTGATAAATGTATCTATGAATGATTTGCCTTAAGATGTTCAATAAAACCCAAATCTTGTTGGATAATATTATCAACTGCTAGGATAGGGGTAGTGATGCCTTGGGTCTACTTGCCTAAACCTTGACTATTATAATCAAACTGTTGTAGATATTTTTGACCAAACCCATACTACTTTGAATTTGTGCCTCATTTTAGAGAGGTATATTTTCATCCTTTACTTGATTTAATTGTGCATGTCATCTTATTTCCTACTATGATTATTTTGTGTGAATATTTTATTATTCTAAGTTATGTTTTGGTAACCATTTTTTTACTATTTATGAATTTGACCCTTTTTGAATTTGTATATGTGCCATTGTATGTTTGGATGAAGTGTCAATACATGATTTATATGCATCCATTATCTATTGTATTTTCATTTTCAATGCTAAACATGAATCGGTGTGGTTCCCATGTATTCTATGATATACACAATAATTTTTAGATCTCCTTATTGGGTGTAGAGGGGGTAGGTTGATCAACTTAGCTTTAATAATTTCCCTTAGTACCTTATTTGAAATCTTATTTAAACTTTTAATGATTTTTGAATCACTATTTATATATGTAATTTGTTGTGATTTCATGTTTTGATATGTAATATTATTTTCCACAAATTAACTTGATAAAGATGTATAGACATGATTTACACTAGTGTGCCCTTGAGGCTTTTTTATTGTAAATAAATTTTACATTATTATCATATTTTCATGTAATAGTTGATTCTAATTTTTTGATCCTAAAATTATCTTACTCATGCTAATAATTTGATCACATAGACTCTCACAAGTGCAAACCCTAATTAATTCTAATTGAAAATGTAGGCACACACCCTATAAGGAAGAGGTGTGAATAGGATCAGTATGGGGATTAGTGACATTGATATAGTATGCTTCATATCATAGAGGGTTAATATCATGGACTTGGTTAGAGGGAAATTAGATATCACCCTCACGGAGATGAGGAGGAGAAAAACATGATAATGTTTTTAAAAATCAACAAATTATTTTAGTAAAATTCACCACAAGAATCCAATTAGTGATACAGATATAACACTTTATGTTAAATATAAATATTCATGTGAAAAATACTATTCACTGATCACTATCAACATAACCAAATATGGAAATTAATTACAAATATCCAACCATGGTTGGTACAATGATACAAACACTTTTTCTAAAGTACAAACAAGTAACTAATTACATATCATCAAGGATAATATATAACTAATAATAAATAAAATATAATATACAAAATACAAGATACAAATCTCCACATAGCATGAGTTCTACAACTCCAATATCTCTAGTGATCTCAAGTGTCGTCTCTAATTAAGTATTGTTGTGGGGATGGAGAGCATCATTTAAGGACTTTTCCACACAAACCATGGACCATCGATCCCCCACATAATTCATATTAGGGAATGTCCCTCCCTTCTTGGATGAGTAGATAATGATGGTGTGGGAATCCAAAGAGAAAATCTACTACCTATGTGGTGTATAATTTCTAAATCTAAATATGTAGTGTATCATAAAGAAACCCATTCTAATAAGATATAACACAAACATGTAAATCATACACATGAAATGACAATGTTTCATTAGCATTACTTAGCCCAAGTTTTTAAATTGTTATTTATCTCTAGTCTCATTTAATTTCATACACACCACTTGATTAGATTACCTTCATCTAGCATTGTGATGCTAGTAAGCTAGTGAAGTCTATCTCATTACTTACTTAGTACCAACAATGTAAGATTTAGATAACATAACTAAAAGTTTCATACATGTTACTTCCTAAGAAAAATAAAACAACATGATAAACACATTATATCCCACAATTCATATATTTATTCTATTAAATGTATGAGTGAATCTAAACATAATAATTCTATTTTATACCACCCAAGTATAACATACATTTAGACTAATTTTCAAACATAATGCACTCTATGACATCCCATAATATCATAGTTCATTATACATGAGTACAAATACTAAATTAAAAATAACCACTCTTACAATTGAAGAATAAAATGTCTCATAATCCTAAATAATAGGCAAATAAGTACAAATTATAACCAACTAGGTATATCATAGGTTTAGACTGCATAATATAATAGACATAAGTAGATTCACGTATAATAATAACATGGTCCACAATTTTTATATACACACTACTTAATTTCAAGAAGTTAGTTATAATATTTGTAGATAACTAGTTATAACATAATATTCATATAAATAACTCATTATTTTTTCTAAGAGAATATTTTCATATGGTTATAGTTTCTGATCCCTAGGAAACTTTATGTATTATTTTAACCATTCATTACGATATGCATATTTACTATATATGGGTACTTATACATCATAATAATCACCATATGTAAGTTCTCAAATGATATGTAAATAATATATCAAAGTTCATTTATATTTCTAAATCAATAACTCCCTATGATTTCAACAATCTTTAAAACTTTCATGTTCACAAATATTTTAACAATCTATAAGGGATGCAATAATGTAAAAATCCTTCACAGTTTTTATCCCTAACTAAATAGACTTTCATCCTAATATAAACAAAGAGTATATAATTCATCTCAAGTTTTCAAGACTACATAGTCTTATGTATTAGGGTTCACATATAAACATTCAACAATATCCAAATTGATTTTATATGACACACAAGAGTTTTATCTAGTACAGAGATGTAAGAATCACCAAAATCCTTGATAGTATACTAGTCATAAGTTATATTTATAGGAATGTATCCCAATGTGTGTGTGTGTGTGTGTGTGTGTGTGTGTGTGTGTGTGTGTGTGTGTAATCCCTTGTACATATTATTACACCAAGAGTACATATCATACACAAGTTTACAATGGTTCTATACACTAGCCAATAATTATCAATGGTTATAAGTGGACCATGCTATAATATACTACTCATTAATAATACATAATGTCAAGATCTATGGATATATATCATCATTATACTAAACTCACGTTAATCCATATTCCTCTCTAAGAAAATTATAATGAGAATTAACCCATATATAAGACTATTTAGACACAAATATAGTATTATAAAATTAGTATACATCCTCACTACATTATTAGATCTAAACCATCAAAGCTTAGTTATCCGAAATTACTTGTCACTTATCTAGTTATTTTTTATTCTCAACTACCCCCTATTCCTAGAATGGGGACCATCCTATCTTAATTTTCTAAAATTGCCTAAAACACCAAGCTTGCTAAGTCATTTTACTGTATAGAAAACTGGTTTAATACTTCCTAGCAATTTTTGGTCAATCATTCATCTTGAAATATAAATAAAATTGTATAAAAATTTAAATTTTTTCAAGTTTCCTATCTATTTTTCATTGAAATAATGAATAATTAAACATGAAGTTGATTCAAAATGTGCAAATAGGCTTCACTAAGAATATTCCATCTGGTTCCTAAATTGGCATGATTGTAATAAGATTCATTAAATCTCATTGGACTAACCCTACATTTTATTCAAATTATTTAATTGAAACTTTTTATTTAAGCTTATTTTAATTTGTTTGTGATGGGCATTTGACATTTACTAAATTCTAAATTAAACTTATCACATGACTTCGTAGGACATCAAATTAAACATAGTAGTTTCTAATGTCTCACAAGACATCAAATTATAGAAGAGATTTTAAAGGAACACTCACTCTTTATCCTACCATATGTCTCCATGGTGATCATATAAGGCATAAATATTTTCTATAAAAACTTTGAGTTGTGTCATTAGCTAAAATAAATGTGTGTGTGCAGGATAATTAGAGCAAATCTGTGAGCCCCACGAACCATGTGGCATTATCTGAGAAAGCTTGTGAAGGAGTTAGTTATTGTGTAATTATTAATTATGTCATGATGATGTCATGTAGGTGTCCTATTTAGTGTATTAAGTGATTTTATAACCTAAGTGACAATCATAAAGTGTGAAATGTGCTTGTTCTAGTATGATTGAAGTTAGCTTGGTTGATCTTTAATTTTGGCATTGTTTGAGGTGATTAGGGATGAGTATATAGTATTTTTAATGTGAAAGGGGTCCTATAAATGTTCCAAAATTATTTAATAGCTTGTGTACATGAGTATAATTCACCCATTTCATCATTTTTCTCATCTATACATTTTGGGTCCAATGGTAGAAAATCTAAGTAGGTAGTTTGTTGATGTCACCATTACCACATGTGGATGAGTTAGGAGGAGTTGGTGATATGCTTATGATAAAATTTGTTCCTAGTTTATATGTTATAAATTTAAATTCATATGATTAAGTTTAACAAAATATATGCAAGTGCAAATTTGGCCTCCTTGATAGTTTGACAATGTTTTCCCATAGCCAAATTTGCATGAGGCAAGGAAGAGTCTAATTAGCATATTGATGGTGGAATATCTCACACGTGTGGAAGTTTCAGGAGAATATGATCACATTTGTTTGTTTAATTTTGTGCCTATTTTATGTAAACTAACTTTCAAGTCAAGCTCTAAATCACGACAAAAGATATGCATGTTCAAAGTTGGCCTCCCAAATAAGTTTTTGACATAGTTGGCTTTGTAGAAAAAAATATGAGTGAGCATTTTAGTTTAAATATATCTCACACATGTGAGGGTTATAGGATTATATTGACACATGGTTGGATTTTAATATGTGAGAAGATCATATGGTCCAAATTTTAGAACATGTACTTGAGTGAAGTAAAATATATAGAGGTGCAAAATTGGCCTTCTAGGTAGATAGCTATGGTCCCCATACTTATCTAAATATGCAAAAAGTTAACGTTTAAGACCAAATGGACATTAAATAGTTCACATGACTTCATAAATTAAGATATAAGGTGCACATCAAGTCAAATAGGTCAAGTTGTTTGATGTTTAAATTAGATAAAGATTGAGCTCCTTATAAAAGGATTGATGAAGCGTGTTTATTCCAAGATGTCAGGATGTTGTAAGACGAGGACAAGTGTTTGAGGTTTAATTATAAGAAGAGGTGAAGGATAAATATCTAATGGTGAGTGGTTTTTTATAAATATTTATCAAATAGTTCACATTTCATAATAAATACTTGACTGATCCACAAAGATTGATAGTGTGCATTGAGTCAATATTACAAGATTGCACAAGATAAGGTCAATTGTTATATGTTTAAAGTTTGGCCATTGGTAAACTATGTGTTAAAGATAAAAAAATATAAATTGCGAATTATTTATCTAAATTGTGTGCAAATTAGATGAAGACATGGTGTTTGAGGATTAATTGTGACCATTTGAATTCAAATATTTGAATTTAACGAAGGAAAGACCAGTGCATAGTTTTTGGGCCATAACTTTTGATCCAATACAAATTTACTCATGGTTTAAAAAGTTAACTTGTAGATAAATTCAAGGTGAATTTAGAAATATAATTTAAATGATATAAAAGTGTGTAAAATCATATTTATTAAGGTCTAAAGTTTACTATGTGTTCATTCTTATTTTGCAAGTGACATGTGAAGGATAATTGAGATTATGTAGACATTTTTTTGATGTGTCATGATGCATTAGATATTGGAGAATTTTTTATAATCCATGAAGATAATATATGTTCATTTAATAAGGTTTGAAATTTTTTATACAATATAAACAAATTTTAATAAGTTGACTATGTATTCATTCATGATGTTCCTATGTACCAGGTCAGTATTTGAGTTGTTTGAGCATATATAGAGGTGAGAAAAGTTGACTATGATCATTTGAGGATGTCAAAGGGGACATAATTAGTGGACCCATGTAATTTAAAGTGGTTTTATTTTCTTTATTTGATTGATGAAGTGCTAAATGGGTGTATAGGTCTCCATAATACCTATAAGATCTACCAGGACCTAATTGAAAGGTGTAGCTACTTAACCATGACCCATAGATGTTATAACTAACCTATGAAGATTGTATTAAGTTATGTATTTATTTGATAGTTGATTAAAGGGTTAAGTCATGCCCAATGGCTGACCAATAAGTTGATAATCATGAATGCTCTATATATAGTGAAATCTAAGTTGATGATTTCTAGACTTGAAAAGAGACTTATGTGTGGAATGTGCATTTGAGAGTATAGTGTTGTGAAGAGAAGGAAAGGGTGGGTGAATAGTGGATGATTTAAATAGAATAATAGATTAATGAATATTTGTATTACCTATATGTCATAATTCTATTGGTGGAATAGTGCTCTTACATATTGAGTATGAGTGAAGGTGAAGAGTGATAATCAGAGGTCCATCATCAAGTGTTGAAGACATCAGTTCAAATGTGTATGTGTTCATAGGTGTTTTTGTGGTTGATAAACATATAATGGGGTTGATACCTCCTTGTAAGGTAAAACTTTATAAAGGTTTATTTATTGTTGTAACTCAGCTAGATAGGTGTAGAAAGTCTTTACGTGATTGTAATCTCACTAAAATAAAGGATGGTAGCTCATTGATAATTTAAAATTAGTCTAAATTGGTTCTTTTTAATTTAGGTTAGTAGTCCAATTTTAGGTTCTAGTGGGTTTTCTCCCCCAAGAGGGTTTCCCACATATGTAATGTGTTATGTTAATCTTGCATTATCTATTTTGCTCATTTCTATGAATGATGTGTATGCTTCATGAATGATTATGATAATTGATTAAAAAATTTAAAGTGATTTAAATTTAAGTTGGATTATTTGGGTTCACTAATTCACCCCCCCTCTCAGTGATTGTACCTCTAAAAATTAGTATTAGAGTAGGTCCTCTATAAACATAATATTTTTAACTTTTATCAAATACTGATAATTTATATCTTGCAAAAACCCATCGAGACTTAATTTATCTAAGTGTATGCCTTAAGGTGTGGATAGATAAATGGGTGGGTAGACATTTGGTTCTTTTCAATATTATCATCCCTTATTTCCATATTATTACTAATCCAACCAACTCCTAAAGCCATTCCCTAAGCTCTTACTCTTCCCTTTCACACTCCTCTGATTGTTTTCCTCTTTCCATCCTCCTCTTATTGCCTTAATTCCCTTTTATACTATCAATTATATTAGTTTGACTAGGGTCGACCCTATATAATTTAGGGATATTTTTCACTTTTGAGTTTATTAGCCTTTTCAATGGCCTAGCAAAAACCTAGTGAATTATCCCCAAAAACATACAAGGTCAACTAGGTAAACCTTGTACAATTGATGTTTCTATGAGGATTTAGTGAAATATCCACCTATAAACACAAGATATTTTTTTTCATTATTAGAATATGCTATCAAGCATTATTATTCACTCGTGCTTCTTCACAATTTGCTCTTCTACCATTCTATTTGAGGAGTCTTAGCTTAGGGTTTCTACTTGGAGAATATAGTCTTGTGGATAGGTCTTGGATGCTTTGGCATTTTTTAATGATCCTTAAAAACCATAATAACCTCTTTTTAAGCCCCTTTGTCCAAGGGAGAAATTGAGTCTTGATGTATTCACATTTAGGTAAGTATATTCTAGCTTTGTTCTCCTCTCTTTATTAGATAGAAGTAGCATAAGTGTTGGATCGAATAATATTACTCTTCATATTACATGTATTAGTATCTTACTCATACTTAATTGAGATTATCTTATAAATGTTTTTATTGATTTTAACCCCCACTTTATGCTGAAAGCTTTGGTGTGCACTAGATTAGATTTAATTTCTTGTTTATTATACTTAAGTGAAATATCAAACCTTAGTACTCTTTTAGGTTTGTTGCATGATTCTATTAGACTATAAGCTTTGGAACTGTACCTCACATGGTGTATTATGACAAGTGATACCCTAATTGGGTCTAACAGATGACAATATTGGCTATGCTCTTGCTTAACAAATGTATTCCCAATCAGAAGTGAAGTTATGCTCTATCTTCTTAGAGTCATGATCAATTTATAAACATGATGTATTTATGATTGCATACATTACGATGAAGCTGACATGAAACTAACCCTTGCAAGATTTATTTCAATTTCTTTCATTCATATTAACATTATTTGTATCATATATTTGTCATACTATATTGATAATGTCATCTTAGTTTTAATCTCTATGCATAGGTTTTTAAGAATAGGCAACTAGATCGACTCATATGACCAAGTACAAGTTTTCAGACTTCTAAACTTCTAGTTTAGACTACTAGGTTAACCTAGTCAACCTTTTACACTTTTAGACATCCAAATTTAGCTACTAGGTTAACCCATGTGACTTTGTACATTTTAGGTACTCAACAGTAAGATTCTTCAAACCTTGATCATGACCTAGTTAGCAAGTATTACAATCATTTTCCAAGGTTCTTGACTAGTAATTTTCATTCTCAGCATCTTTGATCTACCAAGGTTCCTTTCTATCTCTCTATTTCTTTCTTTTAATATCTTTCCTTTCACAGTTTGTAGTCTTCAAAACTTCCCTTGCACAATCAATTAAATATACCCTATTGAATGATTCTATGTTTTGTGTGTTGTCTGAATAACTGGGTCAACCTCGGCTGACCTTGTTCATTTTTAGACCTTACTTCTATAGTATAGGTTCAAACTCATCAACCCTATTCTATATTTTGTGCATATAATTTCAACACTATACCTTGTTTCAAGTCAAAATTAATCTCTATATGCTAATAATTATCACACCTTTATTTTCTTATTTCTTATATGCTTAGAATAGTTCACATCATTTAATTAGGTGGTTTTAATTATTCATTTAGTTTAATTATTTATATTTTATGCACACATGGCCAAATCACAAAATCTAAACAATCATTTTAACATTTGTCTACACAAATCTAACCTACTTAGATTTCATCACCAAGGGAGAAGCTGACTTGATACTCTGGTCAAGTATAAAGAGTGGTTAATGGTATATTCTAGCTAAGAACCCAGTACCCTTATCACTATGGTGTGTGAAGTGAGGGGGTAGGCCTAAATACCAAGCCTATATCATTACCACTATAGTCCCTTTTAGCCCAAACTAACTAAAACTATCCTTAGATTGTTATCTAGTTCCTTACTTATATCCAACTTCCCATCACATTTAAAATCATATTATTAATAATCTAACAAACATCTTAGGTTGACCAATTAGTTATCTCTTTACTTTTCAAGTTAATTTCTTGATCTTTACTTAATTGTGAGTGTAATATCTTTCATTAGCTAGTGTTAGTGCAAGGTTTTATATTGTGTTCCTCAATTGGATTGGCAACATTGATCCAATTGATTTTTTATTTCCCTTTAGTTCTTAATTTCCTAGATTAGCTGCAAAAATTATCTTGTTTTAGTTCATAACTTTTTATCAACCTTCTCATTTTCCTTGTCTATTATACTAGGTTAACCTAGTTGACCATGTACCTTTTTCTATCCCTTATGCACTATACTAGATCGACCCAATCAACCTTGTACTATTTATAGACCATTTTCATTATTTTTCTATCTCTAATAACTATACTAAATTGACTCGGTCAACCCTATACTATTTATAGGCCCTATTTTTTGTTCTAGGTTGACCTAGTTGACCCTGTACTATTTTTTTCCTTCCCTATTTATCAATTTCATTCTCTATTCTTCCTTCTTTGAATTCTATTCATCTCTCTTTAGTCAAAATGAAGTCTCCTATTGGAATCTTATTGGATATCTTGAATCCATTTAGATACTATATGGGATGTTTATTTCTCCCTCTCTTTTCCTCCCAAGAGCATCATCACTCTTGGGGCACCTCTTCTCCATCCATAAGTTACAATATGGTGCATATAAAATTTCAAGATTAAGTTGATGGATCTAATCCTTTCTTTACTTACCAAGAAGCTTCTCATCTTCAAAATATTCAAACTAGTGTGGGAGTGATTGACACAACTTTACTTAACAATCCCACTAGTAAAATTTCTTCTAGCAATCCTCCCTCTAACACCAATTTAGGGATTTCTCCTATAAAAACCAACCCACCTCATGATACAACTTAGATTTTATCCCAATTCATCCAACAAATGAACATAATGTACAATTCTAACACCCATCAAATAATTCAACTTCAATAACATTTAATCAATGTAGCTAATCAACCTTTGACTATGCATCCTCAATCTAATTCCAATTTAATTCTTCCACCTCTTAGGGATGCCTCAGATAATGTTATTCCTCAACCCATAAAGAATAAAAAGATTCTTTAAACCATTCAAAGTGATCCTTTAGCTCCCTTTATTATATCCATTGATATTGGTAACATTTCTCTAACTATCAAATATGATGGGACTAAAGACCTCACCTCATTTATCAAAGCCTTTAATAAATTTTACAAAGAGTGGATACAAACTAATACCTTTGCCACAACTAAAATCCTAGTCAAGACTTTTATTATTGATGTATTAGAATGGTATAATAAACTACCAGAACATTCTATTTGGTAACTTGAAGATTTGGTTAATCCTTTGGTTAAAGATTCTCAACATAATGATCTTCCCAAAAATTATCTTAGCCACTTCATCAATTCTAGGCAATCTACAACTGAATCATCTCATGACTTTATCAAAACATGGAAATATTTAATTCATAAATCTAACCATAACATGACTAAGGATAACTTATTAACAATCTTTATCACCATTTTGACTCCCACTCATCAATATAAGGTTCAAGCCTTTGCTCCCCAAATAATTAATGAAGCTCTTGACCAAGCTAAACATCAAGACTTTCTAATAAAGAAATTCAAACCTATTCCTAAAATTTTTAAAGGATATTTACAAACATCTAATGTTATCACTATTAATTCTCCTCAAACCAAATTAGGAGTTTCCAAAACTGATTTTCCTTCACCTTCTCATACACTTATTTTATTTCAACAAATGAAATAATTTTTACCACCCTCAAAACCTTTCATCTATCCCAATGCCCCTCCTAAGTGGTATGACCCCAATCTATTTTTTTGGTTCCATATTGACATTGGGCATTGTCATTAATCTTGTAGAGGGCTCACCAAATTTTTTATCTCTTATGTTCTTAGTGATTCATTCAATCATGAAGCCATGATCTATCTTTGTCATCAATAATACACAACTACTTTTCAAAAATGATAAAATTCTAAAGCTTCTACCTCTAATAACCAAAAAATTTCTCCCAATAATCAATCAAATTAAAAGGATGTTTATGCCATTAACATCTATTATGACCAATATTTTAACAATTCTCAATATGTCAACACTAGTATGGTCAATTATCATCATAAACTAGCTCATAAATATCCTGTTACCAAGCCTAAAAAGCCATCTTTGGAGGAACAAATTCTTAAAGATACTACCATTATAAATATTGATTTAGAATCACTTGAGGAATAACTTATTCCTTCTAATATTCCAACCACATCTATTCCTCCAAAGTGTAATTTACCTCCCAAACCTCATGTTGGTTCTTATAAATTTCATTAGAACCTTCTTGAATAACTTAACTCTATACCTTGTAAAATTCCACTTATGGAGTTGATTCTCACTTCACCTTATCATCATAAATTCCTTATGCAACAAATTTAAGAGATTAAATATCTATCTTCCATAGATGAATAACCACCTTATATTTATTCTCAACCTAACAACATCAATATGATTAAAACTAGGTGTCCTTCCAAGCCCTCTATTGAATTCATTGAAGAGGACATGATCAATGATGAAATTCTTTTTCATGCTGATGATCTACCACTCTTTATCAAATTATCCATTAATACCACTCCTATCTAAAAATTTATAGTTGATGAAGGGTCTGGTATTAATGTGACATCTCTATGGCTTATATAATAACTTGGTTATAATAAAAATCATCTTAAGCAAACCTGTCTTACCTATCATGGTTTTGATAAGACAAATCAAAAGACACTTAGTTTTATTTGGATTCCATTAACCATAGGGCCTAAAATAGTTCAAACCAAGCTTATATCCCTTGATCTTCCTCTATCTTATAACATACTCCTTGGTCAACCATGGACTCATCGAATGAGGACCATTTCTTCTTCTGATAGTCAATGTATTAAATTATTACATAATGGAAAATGGTATAAACATGAAGCCAATCCTAACCCATGAAATATCCAACCACCTAATATTAAATCATAATATTATGTTCCTATAATTCTTAAGATCAATAGTGCTCCTTTACCTGAGTTCATCAATATGAATCCTGATTTACAAGTTACTCTTGTTGATTCTAATGATGATGAGCCCAATAATTTACAACATACTTTAAATACTACCAAGTTACCTACCTATATTTCACAATGGCTTCCTCCTTCTCTCTTACCTAGAGATCTTACTATTCCTCTCATGGATGGGATTACCTATTTCCCCCCTCCACGTAATGCTCAAGAGCCTTCTTTACTAGAAGATGCCTTCACTTGCAAAGATTTTGGAGTGGATAAATTATTTCAAGATCCTCTCATCATGTCTCCTCGTACATTAAATAATATTAGGATTTCATCCTCTGAAACTCCCCTAGATTATCAAGCATGTATGGTTTATCCAACATATGATGATAACTATATTATGGCCCAATCTCAATCTATGGATTTGGATGCCCAATATTATCAAAAAAATTTAGCCCAAATTCATTATTTTTATTGGGATATTCATAACATTTATGTGGATCATACCTTATATCCTAAGGGTCATGTGCCTCCTACCAAACCTCCTCTTATCAATAATCTTTGGGTGGTAGAACAAATTATGGATTCCAAATCTCCAAAAGCTTCTACACCTCCTTTACCACCTTTAGATCCAATTATTATATCTGATCCTTTCCCATCATCAAATCCACCAACACACCAATCTCTTCTAATCCATCTACTTCTTCTACTCCCAAAATTACACTTGATGCTAAGACAACTGATGTTCATTAGATACATTCTGAGTCTGATCACCACGACAATCAAATTTTAGGTCTTGAAATATATGTTGAGTATTATGGTCCTATTCCTACCTTGCCTAGTAGCCTATCCTTGAGTTACTTTATGCCTGAGAACCTCAAATTCCTTGGTAGCATCATAAACTTGGAAATATTAAGACTAAAACTCTTTACTTCAATAACTTAGTTTCTATCATTAATCTTAAAATAAATCTAATTTCTACCTTACCCAATGCACCATACCACTTTCAAGATGGCAGTGCCATGACTATTATATAAGCCACTCACATTAAATATGGTACTCCATCTTTTCATCAAACAATTACTATCTCTCATGAACTCTCACCTACTGAACATGATAATTTTAGCCCATTTTTTGACAAATATCATGAGGCTTTCACTTGGTCCTATGAAGACATGCCTAACATTGACCCTATAATTGTGGTGCATAATATCATTACTTATCCTTATGATAATAAATAAATTTCCACCTAAAGTTTCCACTTTATGTCATAAGGAAATAATTAAATTACTTAATGTTAAGTTTATCAAACTAGTGGATTATTCTGAATGGGTTTCCAACATTATTCCCATTTAGAAGAAAGTCACTATGGTCATTTGAATTTGCATTGATTTCCACAGTCTTAATATTTATTATCCCATGGAAAAATTCCATTTACATTCAATATTTTCCATCATTGATTCCATGGCTAGTTACAAAATGTTATTTCTTATAGATGGCTTCTTAGGAGATAATCAAATTCATATTGGCCCTGAGGACCAACATAAGATTACTTTCACCATGGAATGGGGCACGTATTGCTATGTAAAAATTCCATTTTACCTCAAAAATGTTGGATCCACTTACCAAAAAGTGACGAGTCACATTTTTCATGATCTCATCCATAAAATTATTGAAACCTATGTGGATGATCTTATTACTAAATCTAAAAATCAAAAAAATCATCTTTTTGATCCTGTTATCATCTTTGACCACCTCCTTAAATATAAAGATAGAATTAATCCTTAGAAATGTGTCTTTGGAATCACATCTAGAAAATTATTAAGATTATTTATCTCTCTCCATGGTATTGATGTTGTTCCTACCAAAATTAGTGATATCATCAAAATGCTCATTCCTCATTCTATTCCTGACATTTGTACTTATTTAGGAAAACCTTGGGAAATTAGATGATTTATCCCCAAAATGGCATATTAAATTCACTCCATCCATTACCTTATCAAAAAAGGTAATGCTTTAGAATGGATGTATCCATGTCAAAAAGCCTTTGATAACATGAAAGAGTCTTTAATTCACCCACCCACACTTCATCCTCTTTCCAATGATAAAACTTTGATTTTATATACTTTTTCCACACATTTTTGAGTTGTGGAAATTATTTCCCAATGAGATGATACAAGAAGAGAGTATGATATATACTATATTAGTCAAGGCCTCATCGATTATGAAACATGTTATACCAAAATTGAGCATGATTGCCTCACTATCTATTTTACGGTTGAAAATATTCATCATTACATGATTTACCAGACTACTTATGTCATCATTCATTACAAACCCCTTCATAATTTAATATCCAAAGCCTTTATTCTTGGATATATAATTAGAAAATGGATGGTCCTACTTATGGAATTTGATCTCTGCACCATCACTCAAAAATATGTTAAAGGGTAAGTCATAGTTGATAAACTTGTTATAGCTCTTATTCCAGCCACTTTTTCCCTTCATGATGATCTTTTAGATGATAATATAATTTAAATTAAAGGTATTAATCAAGCTATTTCTCTCAAATATTACTTTCATATATTGACCATTGATCTTGAAGCCAATTAACTTGATGAATCTTCTACTCCCTCTAGTATTACTACACCAAAAGTAGTTATCAAGGAGCTCCCTAAAATTAATGTTGACTTTCATGAGGATACTTGGGCCCTCCACATTGATGGTGCTAAATGACTTCAAGGAACTAATGTATGTTGCATTCTCATGAGTCCTCTTGGAAAGATCATTCCTTTATCTTTTCACTTCACCTTTGATGTGACCAATAATTTTGCCAAATATGAAGCTCTTATCTTAGGCACAAGAGCTTCTCTTGATTTATACATTCAATATGTTAATGCTTTAGGTGATTCTCAACTCATTTTTAATCAATTTAGTGGTTATTATCAATGTAAAAGTCAAAACCTTATTACTTATCATCAATTTGTAAGCACTCTTGCTAAGGATTTTATATCTTTCACTATTGAGCCTATTCTTAGAGATCAAAATTCCATTGGTGATTCTCTTGCCTCATCAACATCTCTCTTTCATTTGCATCAAGTTATTTACAATACTTATTTTCTTATACAAATAATAAAATCCCTATCTTATACTCAACCACCATATTCATTTATCTTCCACATTGAGGTTATTTCGATTCACCAGAGCCCATGGTACCAATCCATCATTCAATTCCTAGAACATCAAACTTATCCTCCTAATTTAGATTCTCATGAATATACACATTCATAAACAAATTTTCAAGTATGTATTTTGACACAACTCCTTTATTATGATAATGTTAAAGGTACCTTACTCTATTGTGTTATGTAATATGATGTCCCTCCTCTTCTTGAATAATCACATGGGGAAATTTGTGGTGGCCACTATAGCAGACATGTTATAGCCCACAAATGCCTATGTATGGGTTAATTTTGGCCTACTCTTGAAAATGATGCAATTGAATATAGTAAAAAGTGTAATCATTGTTAGCTTCATGATGATCTAATCCATTAACCTCTAGATAAACTTCAAACTACTAAATATCCTTGGCCATTTTCTACTTGGAAATTTTATTTCATTGATAAACTTCCTCACTCCCATGATGGGAATGTCTTTATCATCTTTGCTACCAAATATTTAACCAAATGGGTAGAAGCCATGTGTATACACATAATATTTTCAAAATTTTATAGATTACTAACACTTTATATTTTATTGATTATTGATGTCTAAGTGCATGCCTTAAGGGCTGTATTAAGAAAGGGGTGGGTAGACCATCGGTGATTCATAAGGTTGTTGTCCATTTTCCCACTTTTAATCTAAACACTCATCTCCTAAAACCACTAAACCTAAGCTTATTATTCTCAGTCCTACCCATTCTAGTCATTTTTCTCTTTCCATCCTCCTTTTCTTGCCTTAATTCCCTTTTGGGTTATTGACTATACTAGGTCAACCATGGCCAAACTTATATAGTTTAGGGTTTTTTTTTTCAATTTTTAAGGTTTATTAGCCTTTTGGCTGACCTAGCTCAGACCTAGTGAATTATCCTTAAAAACATGTAGGGTCGAACATGGTTGACCCTGTACAACTGATGTTTCTAAGAGGATTTAGGGAAAGATCCACCTATATATAAAAGTTCATTTCCAACTATTTGTAGAGAATAGAAATTAAGAAGAATAAGTGTGAATGAACATCATCTTATTGACCATTATACTTGAGGAATAAATCTTAAGGTTCCATACTTTATTTAGATATATAGATATTGTCTTATAGAGAAGTCTTTTGGATGCATAGATAGGTTGTATAGCGTAAAGCTGATTTTTCTTTGTTATCCTTACATACCAAAACAATCTCTTGTGAAGCACCTTGTCCAAGGGAGAGATTAAGGCTCGACAGGTTTATCTTCAAGGTAATTATTCCTAAATTTATTTCTTCTTTGTATGAGTAGATATATAACATAGTTGTTCTTCTCTCTTACATGTATTAGAATTTTGTATACATTGATGTGAGTATATGTCTTCTATGCATGTTTATTTTAGTTTTTTTTTTGTTTCTAAGCCCTATTTTGTGACACAAGCTTTAGTGAGCACTAGATTAGATTTACTTTCTTGTTTATGAGACTTAAGTGAAATATCAAACCTTATGACTCTTTTAGGGTTGTTTCATGATTATGTTAGACTATAGGACTTGGAACCCTACCTCACATGGTGTATTGTGACAAGTGATCCCCTAATCAGGTCTAGTGGATCCCCATATTGGTCATGGTACTACTTCACAAATGTATTCCCAATTGAAAGTGTAGGTATGTTTTATCTTCTCTGAGTTAGGATCAGTTTATAGACATGATGACTTTTTGATTGCATACATTCTGGTGTACTCAACATGAAGCTAAACCTTATAAGATTTATTTCATTATTTTTAGCATTATTTTTATCATATATCTATCATATTATATTAACTCTATCAGCCCACTTCTAATATTTATGCATAGGTTTTTACGAATATGTAACTAGATCAACTTAGTCAACCTAGTATAGGTTTCTAGACTTCCAGACTTCCATTTCAAACTACTAGGTTGACCTAGTAAACCTTATACACTTTCAATCATCTAGTTTAACATACTAGGTTTGACCCTGGTTGACCTTATACATTTTAGGCACTTAGCAATAGGATTTTACAAAGCTTGATCGACCCAATCGACCTAGTTAATGGAGTTTTAAGCATATTCCAAGGTTCTTGACTAGTAATCTTTATTATCAACATCTCTGATCCACCAAGGTTCCTTTCTATCTCTCTATCTCTTTCTTTTATTATCTTTCCTTTCATAGTTTGTAGTCGTTAAAACTTCCCTTGCATATTCAATTAGATCAACCCTATCAACCCAGTTTTATGTTATGTGTATTTTCTAAAATAACTAGGTTAACCTTGGTTGACCCTATTCATTTTTAGACCTTATTTTTGTAGTATAGGTTTAACCTTGTTCTATATTTTGTGCATATAGTGTCAACACTATGCCTTGTTTCAAGTTGTAATTAATCTTTATATGCTAGTAATTAGTTCACACCTTTCTTTTCTTATTGATTTCATGGTTAGATTAGTTCACATATTCTAATTAATAGGTTTTTAATTAACTATTTAGTTTCACTATTTCTATTTTATGCAAACATAGCCAAATCACATAATCTAAACAAGTACTTTAACATTTGTCTACCCAAGGCCAACCTACTTGTATTTCATCATCAAGGGGGAAGCTGACTTGATACTCTAGTCAAATATAAAGCATGGTTAATGGTATATTCGAGCTAAGAACCTGATAACCTTATCCCTATAGTGTGTGAAGTGAGGGGGAGGCCCCAATACCAAGCCTATATCATTTTCATTACAGTCCCTTTTATCCCAAAATACCTAAAACCATCCTTAGATTTATATATAGTTCTTTATTTTATAGCCAACTTCCCATCACAATTAAAATCATTTATTTATAATCTAATAAAATTTATTAGGTTGACCAATTAGTTAGATCTTTACTTTTCAAGTTGATTTCTTACTCTTTTCTTAATTGTGTGTGTAAAAACTTGCATTAGCCAGTGGTTGTGCAAGGTTTTGTATTGTGTGCCTCAATTGGATTGGCTAGCATTGATCTAATTAATTGTTTTTTTCCTTTTAGCTCTTACTTTCCTAGATTAGCTACAAAACTTGTCTTATTTTAGATCATAACTTGTTATCAACCTTTTCTTTTTCCCTATCTACTATACTAGGTCAACCCAATCAACCTTGTACTTTTTATATCCTTTGTGAACTATACAAGATTGACCCAGTCGACCTTATAATATCTACAACCCCTTTTCCCTCTTTTTCTAGTCTTTGTGCATTGTACTAGATTAACCCAGTCGACCCTATATAGTTTTGTAATCCCTATTTCTATGCTAGGTTAACCCAATCAACCTTGTATTATTTTAGTCACTTCCTAGTTCTTTGCCTTCACATATTTATTCCTTTCACTTCATCATGAAATTTATATTTGATAGTGACACTGAGTTACAATCAATAGACATGATGAACTTTACCAATCCTTATAGGGTCTCCCATATATAGAGTTGGGTTCCTCTTTTAGATGCTAGTAATGTTCATATTACCACTCACATAATGAACTATGGGACCCCTCTTAATACCTATTCACAACATAATCCTATTTTCTCATTAGAATACCAACCTAAGTTAGAATATGCTCCCAAAATGCTCTTCTTTATCTCTAAATTTCCTTAACATCGAGGAAAGGATCTTTCTACCATTTACAATATTATGATTAGTGGTCAAGTTGAATAACATCATTCACCTATTCCTACATTCTCAATTAGATTTGGGGGTACAAATTTCTTTGGTTCTCATCCTCTTCCTTCGATTATGACTCCTTTTTATACCATGACCTCTTCTTCTCTAACTTCTTCCACCTCCATGCCTAGTATCTCAACTAACAATGCATGTTCTACATCTAGTGGGCATATCTTAAGATCCACTATACTAGATCCATCTACTAGTGCTTTATTTAATACCTAAAGCATTGATGATTCTAGTGATTCTTCCTCTGAACCATTCACTAGTACATATTTTGTTACACAAGCAAATTTTACCACTAGTGCATCACATTCTCAAAATTCTTCTCAAGCTCCTATCAAAACCAATAGTGGTACCCAAGACACTAATACTAACACTAATGCTAACCATAATAATTCTAATAATGATAAGAAAACACATCAAGTTTTGTTGAAAACTCTCAATCAAATTAATACATTTCAATCTCATAATACAAATCAAATGATGAGAATGGAAAACCACCTTATTCAACTTCAAATTCATATGCAACCAATCTTATAGAAATAGAATGTTCCCCCTCCTCCTCTTCAATATTCTCAAGTCAATCTCATTCCTCAACTTCCTTTAGTAAAAAAACCATCAAGTATATATAAAATGAACCTCTCACCACTCATATTTCTAATATTGACATAGGAGGTATAACACTTAGAATATCATATAATGAATCAACTTATCCTACCCTTCACCTTAAGACATTTGGAAATATTTATAAGGATTGGGTCAAATTAAACACCTTTTTTGCTACCAAGTTCCTTGAAAAAAGCCTCATAGGTGATGCCTTGGATTGGTATAATCAACTTATACCACATTTCATTACTAATTTGGAGGATTTAATGAATTAATTCCAAACTAGTGATCTTCCTAAAAACACTTTGGTCCATTTTATGAATTGCAAACAAAATGAAATCTCTTAAGCCTTTGTTAAAATATGGAATAATTTTTCAAATAAATGTAAACATAACATGGTTGACGATAATATTTTTCATCTCTTTACCAATACCCTCTTTCATAAATTATAATATCAAGTTTGTACTCTCTCCACATACATTGGAGGAGGATATTAATCAAACTAAATGACAAGATTTACTTATGTGTCAATTTAAGCCACCCCAACCTTCTATGGGTCATTGTATATTAATAAAGAATAAAAACCATAATATTACCAATGATGGTATTATAGATTATCATGACACCATTCATAATGTGAAAGCTGTTGTTCCTTACCAATCTTAGAAACTAGCTCCCCCTTCTCAAAAATATAATAATCCTCATTTTTATTCACCAAATAACATCAATGTTCATAAAACTCTATCCTCAGTTTAATTTCTTAAGCATCTACCTATGCCTCTTCTATGAGAGCTTGACCCTACTCATCCTATGAAATCTTTGTATGATCCTAAAAAAATTTGTTGGTTTCATTCTAGTTGGGGTCATTCTCATGAGACATATAGAAAAATTCATAATTTAGACATGTATTTTCTTCTTGGACCTAATTTTGATCATGATTCCATCATTTTAAAGCATCAACAAGCTTATGAAATTGCTTTTAATGACTATAAAACACAAGATAAAACTCAAGCCTTAAATCAAGAAAACACTCATTTATCTATCTATAAAGACCCTCTTCATAATCATCAACCAATTCAAGACACTCAAGACAAGCCCACCCCTTCCACTAACAATGTATAACATATTGTTGAACCAACTTCTAAAGATAATGTGGTTAGCATGATTAATATGCAAAGGGTGGTGGATTTCATTTATTCACAACCTATCTACACACCTCTTTCATTTCAAACATATCATGTTATTGAGGATTCTTCTCCAAATCATTTAAATGAGTTGGAGCAAGATGACCTTATTACCTTGGATGATCTGATTTATGATTATCCCTTGGATAACACTTCCCATTATATTTATACCACTCTTTCATCATCTACCATTACTAATGATAATCAAGCTTCTTAAAACACCTCTTCTTTCATTTCTCCAGATTAAATTGAATAAACTAATTCACCATCTCAACATGATTTACAACCTTATTCCAAGTCTTCTTCTTCCTACCAATAAAAATTCCAATGTACTTCAGCTCTTCCTTTTAAGGACCTCCTTAACCATTAGACACCTATATCTAACAACCTTATTATGGGTTATGATGAGTGGGATACCATTGCAGATCTCACTAATATCCAATCCAAAATTTCATTCCTTGGGCTTATGAGGACTTCTTCCCATCATATAAACCATCTCATTAAGCTATTATTCAAGATGAATGTCCCTCATCCTCACCTAGTAGGATGGGAGGCAACCTTATCTGGATCCTATGATAGTATGTTACAATAATGTAAAGAGATGTCTATCAACATTGATGAAACTATAGACACTTCTCTTTCTTTACAATTTCCCATATATTTTATCATTCTCAATGAGATTCTACTTTATTTGGATGATCCTCCCTTATTTATTAGCATCCAAATAGGCAATATCCAAGTTAAGTGTGCATTGATTGATGAGGTTTTTGGCATGTGTGTTATTTCTCTCAATATCATTAAAACTTTTAGATATTCAGAATGCATTCTCAAGTCTACACATAAAACCTACCAAGGATATGATATAAGGAAAATGCATCTTCTATGTTGCATGTGGCTTCCCATTACCATCCCACTTGTCACCTTCCATGTGAAGGTGATGATTTTTAACTTCCCCCTTTCTTATAGCATCTTGTTTGGTAGACCATATACTCATCGTATAAGATATATCACTTATTCCACCTACCAATGCATTAAATTCCCTCATAATGGATCCATTTATAGTGTTTAAGGTGACACTAACCCATAGAATTTTAAATAATTCCAAGATCATGGTGTATTCAAGATTCCTAATCTTGAGCTTTGCCAAACATTCCATTCTGTGAGTCTTAATGTCTCAACTTTCCTATTAGTTCAACCCAAGGTTATAGTGGGCATCTTAAACTAATTGGTAACATTCCTCTTAATCTCTTAGATTTTGATGATGATGAGCTTGATGAGATTAACCTCAAGATCAAAAATTTTGATCTCTTACCTCATCTCATCTCATAGATTCCTACTTTTTTAAAACCTCACTCTTTTAAACCTCCTTGTAATGATATTCCCATAGTCCTAACCAAGACTAGGAATTTTATTCACCATACTTCATCAAATGACAAGGTTATCCCTACCTGTGTCATTGAACTTCACACCCTAGATTATGATGAAGGCTATTCTTTAGATGATCCATTATTAGGTGGTCTTGTATAGGCCTGTGATGCCAATATTATCCATTATCATTCTTCTTTACTTGAGTCTTTTCATGCATCTCATCATTTTAATTCACTTATAGTTCCTAATTTTTGTATTTTTCCTCTTTATTTTATGGTAGAGATGGTGCTGACACCTCATATTTTTGAGGATCCACATAGGAATATGCTAATAGATCATGTTATGATTAGGCCTTACCATTTTTTTAGGTACCTTGACCCTTGTAGATGGTTTGCCCCTAGGGTTAGTGTAACTCTCCTTAGACCTTATGTAGATTTGACTCTTCCCTTAGTGGATCTCACTATAGTTGAGAATCTTTTCACTCTTGCTATAGTTGAGCCTATTTCTAATCCTATTGTTACTAAGCCTACCCCTATTTTTGATGCTATTGTTCTTTCAATTGAGCTTAGTTCCATACCTTTCTCATCATCACCCTCCCTTGGTAATGGTTTGCTTCCTTTTCCTAAGATGGCTCTTCTACCTACCAAATGGGATGATGAGTGTTCTTTGGTTTCTTACATTCCTATTTTACCTCCTTTTGTGATTGCTTCTACTAAGACCACTCATAATAATATTTTTTGCTTCCATGGGATATGTAATAATTATTCCACCCATTGTCTCAAGTTACAACAATATATTGATACCTTTCATCCTTCTTCCCCATCATTATACAAAACCATACCTCCCCCAAAGGTACTTCCTAAATATGTACTTAAGTATGGTGAGGTATAATATCTATGGCATCTATGAGGCACCCATCATATCGATCATTTCCACATCATTCAACAACATCTTTAAGGATCATCTTATATCCTTTCTCAAAACTTCTACCACTCCTCCCATAGGTCATCCTCACAAGAAAGATCTTCCTTATCCCATGACTAGATATGGTTCAATTTCCTCTTATGGTCCCTTCACCACCTTATATTCATACACATATGATTCCTTCACCTATGGACCTTCCCTCACCTATGGATACTTATCCACCCATGAGTCCTTCACCTATGGATCCTTCTCCACTAATGATTATTGCATATCCCTTAGAGTCTTCTCCCACACATTATACTAACCATATATTACCTAATTTCACTCCTAATCATGATCCATCAATCATTCCTACTTTTTCTATGGAGGAGACTGGAAGAGAAGTATTTACCTAGTATTCATTAAATATTGACAAGACATTAACAACAGTTCATCTCTAACTTCATAGAGATTTATCTAATGTCTTGGATAATGTGTGTGGATATATTTATCAATATTTATAAACACATTCATGGTGTGTTCACATTTTCATTTGGGTTGGACATGTGCTCCAATCTTATTTTTAACTATCTATTATATAATTTAACACTGTGTCAAATTTATCCTTATCGTATATGGTGATTTATTGCTTATTGTACTATATATTGCTTATCTTATCATTTATATTTTTCATATGGTGGTATTTATTTATCATTATTTTATCTCTCTTTCTTTAGTTTTTCTCAAAACTAATTTTTTCCCTCTTCATGATTATTTTCTTTCTTATCTCCATTTTTCATGGTTAATTATCATTGTGACTTGGTTATACAAACCTTGTTCCTTTTGGTCATTGTTTCACTTTTACCATGTGATCATTTCACAAATAATCTTACTCATTACTATTTTATTACATTGTTCCACTTTTTGGATCTCCTTTTTACCTTCTTCCTTTTCTACAAACTAAGCATATACACAGTTGAGACTTGATATCACATACTAGTTCATTATCAAGCCTAAGTGTCCTAGTCAATATTTTTATTTGGTTACTTAGCTTCATTAAGCCTTAGCCTAAAACTCATGTATGTGTATCACTTCATCTCTCATGATCAGTCATTCCAAGTCCATATGGAGGAGGAATCTTAAAAATACATAAAAAGTTAAAAGATAAATCATTTAAATAAAAGGCAATGAAATAAAAGGCAAAAATATTCTTAAAACCCCAATCACACTAAAAACATGATGCAAAGCACATCTCCTTCTTCTAGTCAAATATAAAACTCCATAGTTGGCCTCACAGTAGAGTTGAGGTCATTTAGGGTGCAGTAGGTCAGTAGATTAGAAGAGGAGAATTAAAAAATCTTTTAGTGCTACCTACTTTCTCATGCAAGTACCCAATCTTTGTAGTAGATTGATGAATCTATAAGGAATTTGGAAGAATGGGGAACATGTCATGGGAAGGTAGGTCCATTTTAATTTTCCTCTACTAATTCACATTCATGATTTGATCTTAGTAGCATGCCTATTTACCTACAAAGCTTTATGTTTATAGAGAATAGGTTTCCTTTATACATAGATGACCATTAGTCACTTAGTGTCTTCTCATGTCCTTAGTAGGCATCCTATCTCTTAAGTTCTTCACATAATATGCCTAAGTCTTGATTTTTACATTCTTTTTTTCATTCCATATATCCCACATATTTACTCTTGAGAAATATTGTTTTGTCTACTAATCACTCCCCTTGGGATTTCATTTATGAGTTACATTATAAGACCATGGATATGACCTAACCATCCTAAAAAATTACCATATTTTCCTTCTTATTATCCACATCTTTGATTACCTAAATTTTCCTATTTATTCCACCCCAGTGGTGTCCTCTTTGTGAGTTATAGTATAAGACTGTAAATAGGACCTGACATTCTTCACAAAATTTTCCAATACCCAAGTCACAATCCAAAATTACATGTGTCAAATATGAGATAAGATTAGATTGATTATGAAGTTACACATCATTGACATGCTTCCCAACTTGATTTAGTTTTTTTATGCTTACTTCTTTTATATTTCACCTTTTTATCTTTTTATTTTCCAAGTGCATGTAAGAATACAACCATTTCATGAATTTTTCATACTTCTCAGCTTGAATTAGTGTGATCCATTTAAGATCAATCTTTTGCCAATTTTTGTTTCCTTTTATACTTCCCAAGATGATTTAGTATAATTGACTAACTTAATTGATTTGTTTTTATACCATTTATGCCCTTTTACATACCTTCCATTTTATTACATGGTTGTCATACTTCCCAACACAAATTAGTATGATTTTACATTTTTTAAATTGGTTCAAAAATATTTCACTTTGGTTTAAAAACAAATCCCTTTTTACTATCTTGTTTACCATTTGTTGGTTCTTTATAGTTAGTCATTTCTTATTGTTACACATTTCCTAGATTGAAATAATGTGTAGTACATTTTCTTGATTGATTGTATTTTTCCAAGTCCTTTCTACCTATTTATTTTTAACCATGAATGTGTTTTTCATAATTCTAAAAAAGAAACAAAATCTCATATATTTCCTATAACATATAAAACAAATATAAATATATGTTCTGGAAGGAAATATATCCAAAGCATCCATAACCACAACACTAATGAACAACTATAATAAACCATAATGACACATACAAAACCAATAACAAAATGCCAAAATGATCCATATATATATATATATCATGATTTGAAACAACAAATAAAACCATATACAATGCTTTAGTGTTATGGTTGGGCTCCATCCTATCTATCTCATGGCCTAGCCACACTACCTACTAAGGCCTTAGTATAAATATTATGAATAGTACACTATAAGGAGCCCATATAAGATATCAATCCCTTTACTTGTCCCTATAGATGTGCTACCTACACCTGTGATTATGTCAGCTGAGTCTGGATCTCTATCATCTATGGCACTATGGATAGATGCATAGCTCTCTCCTCAACTAGGGCTTTCCATGATTACATCTCACTTTCACCCATATTTATTAGTCACTACATCCTCTCTCTACACCCATAGCTATATTACTACCTCCCTAACTAGTCTAAACCAACACACCTAAGCTAGGGAAGAGGGTACACTGGGGTCCTCTAATGTATTAGGGTCATATGGATGTAGAGTCTCATCCAAGTCATCATGGAGTGCTCCCATCACTAAGGACCCCCATCTCTCCTTTACATCCTCATCTACACCTACAAAATCACACTAGATGGATATTAGATCACTATTATATCTCAAAATATCTATCTATCTCTACTTCTAAATTAAAAACCTAAAGTAGTAATTTAACCATCTTTTATTACCTATCTGTGTCTTGAATACTATGTTTTCACCATCTACATAACCACCTAGCATAGTCTCCCCATATATGCAGCCTCTTAGTACCTCCTTATAGGCTCCTTCCTCAACTCAAATCCCTTTATCATAGTCACATCCATATAAACCTACACCTAAGTGGACTCTCTATTATCCATCCCTCCTCTAGCTCCTCTTTTGGCTCATTAGGGATGACATCAATCTTTGCTATCTCTTAATACCTCTATCACAATCATATCTTTAGTGGTCATATCTCTTCTTACTAAAAAACTAGTAGTGATACATCTGGTATCTCTACCTCCAGCTCCCTATCTTTTTCTCTACTCCCCATTGTGTTTTTCCAATCCATGGCCACTCATGACATGGTCTAAGTTTTAGTCTCATTTTCTATGGTCATATCCCTCTCATCCCTCATGGCTCTCTCACATGCCATGCCCACTACTTAGGCATTAGTATCAGTGTTTTTGGACTAGGTAGAAACATCTATCGTACCACCTATTATATTGAATGTGGATCTCTTCACTATGTGTAGTGTCTAATAACATTTGTCCTAGCTATCACTACTGTAACTATGTGACAACTCACCCATGTAGTCATTGTGTCTCCATATGGCTACCAGACTATGTTTACACATCTCATTGACTATATCTCTAACACATAGGGCATGATATATGCTACCTATTCCTCTTTCCATCTTCACACTTGAGGAAACTTAACATCAATCATATGGGGTAACCTTTCCAACTGATACATACAAAACATCTAATATATCCAAGCTATCAGTAATATGATTGGTCCCATGGTCTTATTCCCTTTGATCAATATCTCATATAGATCATGTAAGAGATGGACCTAGATGATAGATCCTAGATCATATATAACTCGATCCTCTAACATCATCTTGCTCAAGGCTACCATGAATAGTGGTACCTTACCATTTGACTTGTGACATAGTACCCACTATTTCAAAAGTCCTATCATAACTTTATAGATATCTAGAATCTATGATGCATATACATCATCCATATTGACTCTCCATCTTTCCAAAATTGTCTCTAAGCTTGTAGCCCACATGGCTAAAACTCTCCTCTCCTTTATAATGTCTAGTATCCCTATGGTCATTGGTGATCCTACTATGGGTAGGCCAAGGATAGCATGGACATCCTCTAGTGTGATGTCTACCTCTATCACATCCATATCCACCTCCCATCTAAAGGTGTTAGTTATTCCTAGAAACTGAGGAACATGAATAATAGATATGAAGTCATGAGGATTTTGCACATACCAGCTATGCCTCTTAGACCTATGTATACTAGTATAGCCCTATCTCTATCTAAAAATTTCTCGAATAATGTTGGTAACTAGGCCACATCCACTAATCTCTAAAATATTTATTGTCTCTACAACTAAGAAATAATAAAGGATGTATTAGTTCTTTCATGTCATGTATAGTCAAAATACATTATTTTTATAATTTTAAGAAAAACCAAGCCTAATTGCTTTTAAACTTATTCATTTTTTCATTTTACCCTATTTTTAGCTTACTTAGTCCATGTTTCCCTCTTTTGGTCATTTCAGGCCATTTTAGTCTTCTTTTGGCCTTTTATATGCTTTTCTTTACTTATTCTAGTTCTTTGGTCAAACTAGTTTAACCAAAATTTCCCTATTTTTCCTTGGTTGACCCAAAAATCTTAGTAAACCCTCTTATTTTCCCCTTCTTAGTGTTATGTTGTCATTTTGGCCCTTTTGAATTAGTTATCAATATACATTAGGGTGGTAGCCTACAAAATGTACAAGGTTGACCCATACCTACTAGGTTGGCACTATAGATTCTACTAAAATTCAGCCTACTAGGTCAACTAGGTTGACCCAATTCATTTTGTCTACCGACCACTTGTATTTTCCTAAAAAATTTCAATTTTATGCTTTATTCCTAATTCCTCTAAAACATTTTCTTGTCTTGTTATTTTATACCCCTAGAATCTAATTTTGTCTCATTTTGACATATGGAAATGCTTAAAATTTATAATTATTGAAAATTCACTTAATTCAATACAAATTTTAAAACTAATTTGAGATTCAAAACTTCATACTTATAGTGCACTTGTTACTACCTCTCGAGCCTCTCCTTGTCTATTTTGTTGTTTCCTCACCATCCTAGCTTATTTGGTCTCTAGATATCTTTTTTCTCTCCTTCACATGCCAAAATAAAAAATGACTTGTCTTTTCCCCTCTTTTAAAACAAATTTTCCACATTCAAATTCTTTAATTATTATCCTATAGATTCCTTATTTTGCCTATATCTTTGTTTTTACTCATTCATTTTTAAATCCATAAAATGAATTTGATTTGTGATGACGTAGAGATTATTTTTCACTATCATAAGCATATATTCTAAAAAAAATTATGTTTTTCTATTTTTTCACTAAATTTTATAGGTTCACTGAGTGTTCTTCACATTAGATGCCTTCACATTTCTTGCAGTCTACTTATTTATCTGCAACATTAACATAAGTAAAGGTATGTGTTTTTCAATTTTTTCCTTTCTTCTATCTTATTTCACTTAGCATCAACATTGTGTATTATCATGTTCTTTCTTGAAGCACCATCTTGTATTGCACTTATATGACATGTGATGAGATTGGAGTGGGGTATATGTATACATATAATATTTTCAAAATTTTATTGATTACTAAAACTTTGTATCTTGTAAGAACCTATGAAGTTTCAATCTCTCTAAGTTCATGTCTTAAGGGGTGTGTTAGGAAAGGGGGGGTAGACCATCGGTGCTTGATAATATCATTGTTCCTTTTTCCACTTGTCATCTACACACTCATCTCCTATAACCATTAACCATAAGCTTATTATTCTAAGTCCTACCCATTCTAGTAATTTCCCTCTTTCCATCCTCCTTTTCTTTCCTTAATTCCCTTTTGGACTGTTAACTATACTAGATCAACCATGGCTGACCCTATAAAGTTTAGAGATATTTTTCACTTTTTTAGGTTTGTTAGACTTTTTACTAATCTAATTTATACCTAGTGAATTATCCTTGAAAACATACAGGGTCGACCATGGTCGAACCTGTACAACCAAAATTTTAAGGAGGAATTAAGGCAAAAACCACCTATATAACAAGTTCATTTCCAACCATTTTTAGAGAAGATAAGTGAATAATAATAAGTGCAAATAAACATTTTATTATTGACCATTCTACTTGAGGAATAAAACTTAAGGTACCATACTTTCCTTAGAGATATAAATCTTATCTTGTGGAGAAGTCTTTTGGATGCATAGATAGGTTGTGTATCCTAGAGCTAATTTGTATTTATTATCCTTAAATACAATAACAATATCTTACAAAGCACCTTGGCCAAGGGAGATATTGAGGCTTATTAGGTTCATCTTCAAGGTAAGTAGTCCTAAATTTATTTCTCCTTTATAAGAGTAGATAGATAATGCAATTGTGCTTCTCTCTTCCATACATTATGATTCTATATACATTGATATGAGTATATTTCTTCTATGAATGTTTAGTTTAGTTATTTTTATTTTGTTTCTAACCCCCACTTTGTGCCATAATCTTGGTGATCACTATAATATATTTAATTTCTTATTTATTAGACTTAAGTGAAATATCAAGCCTTAGGACTCTTTTAGGGTTGTTGCATGATTGTGTTAGACTGTATGCTTTAGAACCCTACCTAAGATGGTGTATTGTGAAAAGTGATCCCCTAATCAGATAAATTAGATCAACATATTGATCATGTTCCCACTTAACAAATGTATTCCCAATTAGAACTATAGGTATGTTCTATTTTCTCTAAGACATGATCAATTTATAAACATGATGAATTTTTGATTGCATACACCATGCCTCTTGTTAATGTCACTAGTCCTACCATTTCCAAATTTATTCTTAATCAAATCATTTTCCACTTTTGTGTTCTTCATACCATCATTTTAGATAATAGTGGTAACTTCAAAAACAAACATGTTGAACAACTTTACAACAAATTCAAAATAAATAACAAATTTTCCATAACTTATCATCTATAATGTAATGGCCAAGCTGAGGCCACTAATAAACTTAACAAAAAAATCATTCAAAAGATAATTTTTGAAACTCACATGGATTGGTAGCTTCATCTTTACTCTACACTTTGGGCCTATCAGACTAGCATATGTACTACCATTGGGGAAATCCATTCTCACTAGTCTATGGTTTTATGCCAATTCTTCCTTTATAATTTGAGTTTCCCTATCTTCATATATATCTTTAAGGTATTATTATTGATGAAGAATTAAGGAAAATTGATCTTAATTCCCTTGATCTACCTGATGAATGTTGTCTTTATGCTTTAAAACATAACTTCTAATACAAGGCTTACATTTCCAAACAACATAACAAATGTGTTAAAGTCCACACATTTAATGTTGGTGATCTTGTCCTTAAATTAGACTACAACTATGATAAATAAGGTAAATACACCCAAAAATGGTGGGGATGATATTTAGTTAAATATATTCTTTGTCTAAGCACCTACCACCTTAAAAATAATGAAGGCCATATTTTCAAAGAGCCCACCAATGTTCAATTCCTCAAAAAGTAATTTGCCTAAACATTTCCTTATTTTCATGATTTCTATCTACATCTCTCTAAATTTTTTTTTAAGTTACTTACATGGGTCTCTACCTCTACAGCAAGTTTCCTCTTTTTCACAAACCTTTAGTCCTCCCTTTTGATCTTTTGGTTTCTTGATGTACCATACTCTTCTTTATCTTCTTGCATTTTCTCTTATTTTTTATACCCCTTGGGTTTTTCTTTTTTGAGTTTCATTATAATACCGTGGATAGGACTCGACATTCCTCATGAAACCACCATCTATTACTTATTTTTATCACACTTTTTGCTTGCCAATTATGTTTTGGTACACCTTAGGTTTTTCTTTTATGAGTTGATTTGTAAGAATGTGGATAAGACCTAACATCCCACACAAAATTACCATCTCTTTGCATTATCTTTTCCTTATTTTATGAGTTATAGTGTAATACCATGGATAGGATTTGGCCTTCCTCATAAAATTACCATATTGTCATTCCTTTTCTAAAATGTGTTTTACAATAATTACAAGTTTTTGATCCTTATTCTCAGATTTAGATTTTATTTCTTTTGGTAGATGAAATTTTCACAACAATCTATGTTAGCATGTTTTCCTCCATTTCCCTTATTATTATGATAAGGAGTCATACTTAACTATCATTGTACCACTTTTTACCTTTTTGTCACATTTTTTGTAATTTAAAGTAATCCAAATTATTTCATGTGTAATTCCTCTTGATTTCCCCTTTTATTTCACTCCACATTAGATAAAACAAGGTCAAAGTCAAAGTAACTCTTTTATTTCACCTATATTTCTGAGACTCTTAAACCCAATGCTCTTTGAGGTTTCTCTCTTAGTAACCTTGTTCCAAGTATTCAAATGAAAGTCATATTTAGCACCCATGTTTGGTTTTCCAAATTTTTATGGAGGAGGATTAGAAAATTCCATCAATAAAATAAAAATCCAAATCATTTGAATCAAAAGGCAACATACAAATCTCAAAATTCAAATTCACATGAAAAAATGTGATTATAAGCACGTCCTATCTCCAATCAAAGCTAAAACTCCACAGTTAGCCTCACATAGAGCTGAGGTCCTTTAGGGTGTGGTAAGATAGTAGATTGAAATAGGGGAATTCAACAAACTCCATGGTTATACCTACTTTCTCATATAAGTAACCAATCTTCACAATAGATTGACAGATCTATAAGTGGTCTTGAGGAACGAGGAATATGTTATGGGGAGGTATGTCCATTTTAATTTTAATGCATATATCCTTCATGAGATGATATATATATTATATTTTTTGACCTAATACTTATGTGGCTAAGATAATTTCTTCATATTCCTTAAGGTTTAAAGTCTTATTTTGACAAACCTAATTTGAGTGTCTTGAATTCGATAAAGAGTTCCTCTACCTTGGTTTTTACATCATTATCCCCTCCATCCATTTCATTTCCCCCCTTGGTAGACAAATTATGATTATAAATCTATTTTCCTTCATCTTTCAATTCATTCTTCTTCATCTCTTAAAAATATTCTAACACAACTTTGTTTCAGTTTTATCTATCCTTAGAGTGAAACAACATGTTTGAGTAACTTTGGATTCTTCTTTATTTATACCATCAAATTACATTTCTAAACTTACTTTACTTTACTTTTACCATTTTTCACTATTTTAATTTCTTGTTGTTATGAACACCTGAGTTCATTCCTTTTTCCATTGTTGAGTGAGGTTAGCTTTTTTCTTCTCACTCATTAATGTTATTTTCCCCTTTTATGAACCATTTTCCATTATTGAGTGAGATGTGGATTGTTACTACTCACTCATCAATGTTGTTTTACCATTTTGTTTCTTATTTTACCATTTATTTGTTTGATTACCATTATATTTGACATGTATCCTTGGTTTTATTTGGTGAATTTTCCTTTCTTACTCATGGATAACTTGTTTGAGTTTTTAAATCTTTAGTAGCCTTGTCTCTTTAGTTACCTGATTTATTCTTATTTGTTTTTGACTTGATCATTTGGTCTAACATAACAATTTTCACCTTAGCTTGCCAAATTTTCCAAGTGTGTCCCATCCTCATAGCACCAACTATCTTTGATTTTATTATGTTAATTTATTTTTTCTCTTTAGTTTTGTATTATTTGGTTTATCAAAATCGATCTTTGTACCCTACACAATCAGAACTAAAAATAGTACAAACAACCATCCTATGATAAAGGTAAGTCAAGGTATGCACTACATTTACTTTTTAGTTATTTTAATTTTCAAGCATTTAATTATTAGTTATTTTACATTTTAGTCATTTACTTTTTAGTTATTTACTTTCAATTATTTACTTTTAGTTACTTATGCCTTAAAATATTGTAATTTTTTTTAGCATCAACATTATGTGTTACTAAGTTATTTCTCAAAGCACCATCCCTTATTACACCTTAGTGACACATGATGAGCTCTGAGTGGGGAATGTGTATACATAATATTTTTAACTTTTATCAAATATTAATGATTTACATCTCATAAGAACCCATAAAGACTCAATATCTTTGAGTGCATGTCTTAAGGGGTGCACTAAAAAAGGGGTGGGTAGACCTTTGGTGCTTTATAAGATTTTGATACCCTATTTCCACATTATTACCAATCCAACCAACTCTTAAAACCATTCACTAAGCTATTAATCTTCCCTTACACACTCCTCTAGTCTTTTTCCTCTTTTCATCCTCCTTTTCTTGCCTTAATTCCATTGTAGATTATCAGTTATATTATATTGACTAGGGTTGACCCTATATAGTTTAGGGGTATTTTTCACTTTTGGGTTTGTTAGCCTTTTGACTGACCTAACTCAGACTTAGTGAATTGTATTTGAAAACATATAGGGTCGACTGGTTCAACCCTATACAATCAATGTTTCTAGGAGGATTTAGGGTAAGATCCACCTACAAATACAAGATAATTTTTGTCATTATTAGAATATGCAATCAAGAGTTAATATTGACTCATGTTTCTTCAAAATCTACTCTTCTACCATTCTACTTGAGGAGTCTTAGCTTAGGGTTTATACTTGGAGAATATAATCTTGTGGATAAGTATTGGATGATTTGGCCTTCCTTAGTAATCCTTAAAAACCACAACAACCTCTTTTAAATCCCCTTTAGCCAAGGGAGATATTGAGTATCAATGGGTTCACATTTAGGTAAGTATATTCTAACTTTGTTCTCCTCTCTTTAGTAGATAAAAGTAGCATAAGTGTTAGCTTGAATAATATTACTCTTCATATTCCATGTATTAGGATATTACTCATACTTAGCTTAATTTATATTCTCTTATACATGTTTTGATTATTTCTAACCCCCACTTTATGCCACAATATTTGGTGTGCATTATATTAGATTCACTTTCTTGTTTATTATAATTAAGTGAAATATAAAATCTTAGGACTCTTTTAGGGTTTTTGCATGAATGTGTTATACTATAGGATTTGGAACCCTACATCACATGGTGTATTATGACAAGTGATCCCCTAATCAGTCTTAGTGGATCCCCATATTGGTCATGCTCCCTCTTAACAAATCTATTCCCACTTGGAAGTATAGGTATGGTCTATCTTCTTTGAGCTAGGATCAATTTATAGATATGATGCATTTCTTATTATATAAAAGTCCTTCATGTGAAGTTTAACCACATGAAGGTGATCAAAGGTACAATGTTTGACAAAGAGGTTATTGATTATCTTCAAGATAATATAGTATGTACTTTATCAATAGTTAATGGTGTGAAGACATAAGTGAAAAATATAGAGGCAATATTTAATAATATATAAGTCATGTTGAATAAATATCTCAATCAAAGAATGGAATAACTGGAAAGTAAAGTTATGACTTACTTAGATGTACTCTTATCCAAGGATAAAAGGGACTTCATCTCCACCAAAAGGGTCAAGAATTAAAATTCATGGTTTAGTAATGATCAATAAAAAAGGAAGTCAAATATGAATAATGTCTTTAATGGGTATTTCTTCTATGGCAGTCATTTTGGTCATAGATATAGAGACTGTGCTCTCTCACTAGAGATCAAAAAACATATCATATGATACAAACGTAATTAACAAGGTCATATAACTAAAAATTACAAAAGAGAATTTTGGAAAAAAGATATACAAGTCATTAACACTATCAAATGGATTAAGGAGACTAAGTCTAAAGAAGAAAAGAAGAAAAATTCAAGTAGATCACTAAAGGAAGATTCATTATTTGTTCAAGCATCCTTGCATACTCAAGAAGATGAGAAAAAAATATGGTTCATAGATAGTGGATGCTCAAATAATATGATAAGAGAAAAAATCAAGTTTATCTCTCTCAAAATGACCAACCCAAGTGTAGTTATATTTGGTGACAACAAATATGCTAACATAGTTGGCAAGGGCACTATGAGTTTGGATAATGGTCACACTAGGACTGAGAATGTCTTATATGTAGAAGGTTTGAAACATAATATTTCAAGTGTGAGCCACATTTTTAAGCAAGGAAATGTTGTAACTTTTCATGATGATGTATGTGAAATATAAAAAGCAAAATCTAGTAGATTAATTTTAATTGTTCATAAAATAGATAAAAACAAGTATGTATTCCATGATTCCAAGAAATAAGAGTGTTTTATAAGTCATTTGGAAGAAATCTAGTCTTGGCATAAAAGGCTCAGATATATAAATTTTGATAATATGATAAAAATAATTTCGAAGGGGTTGGTAAGGCATACAAAAAATATTTTTATAGTTCTTAATTCTCTTTTCAAGGCATGTCTTTATGGGAAGAAAACCAACAAAAGATACAAAACCAAGAAATTATCCACTACAAAGCCATTGGAGTTGATCGACACTAATCTATGTAGACCTATGAGAACTCAAAGTATTTAAGCTAATAGCTACTTCATGCTTCTCATTTATGATTTTACTTGGATGACTTGGATTTTATTTGTTAAAGAAAAAATATAAGCTTTTGAAAAATTGGTGTCATTCAAAGCTCTTGCGGAGAATTATAAAGGTTCAAAGATCAATTATGTGAGATTAGATAAAGGAAGTGAGTTTTTATCTCATAAGTTTGATGATTTTTATGAAGAACATGGGATAAGAAGACAATATTATGCTACTATAACACCGTCAAAAAATGGTGTGGTTGAAAGGAAGAATAAGAATATTGTTGAGATGGATAGAACCATGATTCAAGATGAAAAATTATCATATGGATATTGGGAATATGTAACCAAAACTTCTATTTAAATCCTAAATAGGTGCCAAATCATAGTAAATGGTAATAAGACTCCTTATGAGTCATTGAATAATAGAGTGGCTAATGCAAAACTATTTAGAGTGTTTAGGAGTAGGTGCTTCATCAAAAGAGATGAAGAGAATCTTGGAAAATTTGATTCAAGATATAATTTTTTACTCTATTCTTCTATCAATACTGCCTATAGGTGCTTCAATAAGAGACTTCAAAGAATTTTTTAAAGTTTAAATGTAAGGATAGATGAGACAAGTAGAGTCAAGAATCCAAAATTGTAGGTAAGTGATTCAATTCAGAATTCTACTACAAACAATGATGAACTATCTATTCAAAAAGATGATGAATATGAAGAGGATGAAGAAATACAAGACTCTAGAGCTCCATCTAGAAGAATTTAGAAAGACCATCCAATCTCTCAAGTTATTTTAAATGTTAATTCAAGGTTGTATACTAGAAGGAGAATATTGATCAATCAAAATCCATAAGACTCAACTCTATTATCCATGATTGAACCCAAAACATTTATGGAAGCTAGTAAAAATGAAATTTGGAATGATGTAATGGATGAAGAAGTTGATCAAATAGAAAATAATGAAACATGGGACTTATTTATTAGGCAAAAAGATAAAAATTTGATAGGTACCAAAGGGGTTTTCAAAAATAAGATGAATGATAAAGGAGAAGTCATAAGGAATAAGGCTAGATTGGTGTGTAAAGGATATGCTCAGGTTGAAGTAATAAATTTTGATGAGACTTTTGCTCCTATGGTGAGGATGGACACAATTAGACTCTTTTTGGCATATGAATGTTTCAAAGGTTTTAAGGTATATCAAATGGATTTGAAATCTAAATTCTTGAATGGAAACTTAGAAGAAGTCTACATTGATTTTCCTAAAGAATACTTCGTATCAAGTAATCAAGATTTTATGTGTAAATTGGAGAAGGCTTTGTATGGTCTTAAACAATCTCCTAGAGCTTGGTATGATAGGATAGATAAGTATCTTTTGAGTCAAGGTTTTAAAGGGGGGTATATTATAGTAATTTGTACATTATGATAGAAGGTAATCATCAATTTATAGTTTTTTAATGTGTTTATGACATAGTTTTTGGATTTGATAATGATAAATGAGTAGAGAATTTATAGAAACTATGAAGACTGAGTTTGAAATGTCAATGTTAGGAGAACTATATTTATTTTTAGGATTATATATTAATCAACTTGATTTAAGGATATTCATTCCACAAGCTAAATACATGAAGTATATGCTAAGGAAGTTTGACATGATGGATTGTAAGCCAATGGGTACTTCAATGGTCACAGGATGCAAGTTAAGTAAACTAGATGACTCACTAAAAGTTGATGAAAATTTGTATATATGCATGATTAGAAGTATTTTTTACTATACTACATCTAGGTCTGACATCATACGAGCACTAAGTTGACCCTAGAGAATCTCACTTCAAATTAGTCAAAAGGATCTTGAGATATCTCAAAGAAACCATAGACTATGGTTTATGGTATCCAAAGAGTAAATAATTCTCTTTAAAATCATGTACTAATGTTGATTGGGAAAGATGTGTGGATGATAGGAGTATAATTGGTGGGGTCTTCTTCATGGGAAAATGCTTGGTGTCTTGGCTAAGCAAAAACTAAGCCTTATTATTTCTATCAAATGTAGAAGTTAACTATATAGTAGTTTTCTCTTGTTGCACACAAGTCATGTGGTTGAAACAAACTTTGGAGGATTACAAGGTAAGATAAAATTGACCTTATCCAATTTATTGTGATAATATTAGTGCAATTAGAATCTCAAAGAATATTGTTATGCACTAAAAAACTAAACATATTCTTATTATATATCATTTACTGAGAGAACAAGTGATTAATCAATGTGTTAAGTTAGAGAATGTGCCTACAAAAGAGTAGCTTATAGATATTATGATAAAACCATTATCAATAGCTACTTTTGATTATCTAAGACAATGTTTGGGTGTCATTTCTTTCTCTGTGAATCAATAAAAGGTCTTTATTTTAAGGGGGAGTAACAAGTTCATGAGCTTGATTTAGAGGTTTGTGAAGGATCTATAGTATAGGTTTAGAATGGGAATTTTTAGGTGGTTTAATAATATTTGGTGAGTAGTATGAAGTTTTATTGATGGTTCTTGAGGTAGCTTGTGAGAAGAAGATTGTAAGCATGTGTGATGGATCTTCATGGTGTATGGAGATCTAAAGATGATCAAAAGGTGTAATGGCTTAGAGATATTAGTGGAGTCCCTTTTATATTTCTCGTGGTGATTTCCATTATATTTTAGTATTTTTGTGTGTTCTTTCTTCATTGGTTTTAGTGCTTGGTTGAAGAGATTGTTGACATGGAGTAATAGGAATTTATTAATGAAAAAAGATGTAGGATCAAGATATGGGGGAGTTTGTATCATATTTATAATATTTTCCTCTCCTATTTATGGTCTTCTTAGGTCATCATGATTATTTGGTTCTCACTTTGTCATTGTGTCAAAGGGGGAGAAAGTTCCTATTGTGGAGTACTTAAAGAAAGAGAAGGAAGGTGAGTTGCATATTGCTATATGATGTGTGTTGACATTAATGAAAAAGGGGGAGATTGTTAGATAATTGTTAATTATGTCATGTAGGTGTCTTGGTGAGTGGATCAAGTGTTTTTATAGCCTAATTGATAACGATAAAATGTGTAATGTGCCTATCCTAGTATGCTTAAAGTTGGCTTGGTTGATCTTTAGTTTTGGCATGGTTTGAGGTGATTAGGGATGAGTATGAATTATTTATCATGTCAAAATGGTCCTATCAGTGGTAATGGATGATTGAAGAGCTTGTGTGAATGAGTGGAATTCACCTAGTTCATCATTGTTCTCATCTAGACATTTTGGGTCCAATGGCAGAAAATCTGCATATGTAGTTTGATGATGTCACCATTACCATGTGGATGAGTCAAGGGGAGTTGGTCATATGGTTGTTATAAATTTTTTTCCTATTTTCTATGTGTTAATTTTTAGGTCATGCAATGAAACAAAAAAATATATATGCAAGTGTAAAGCTCGGTTTCTAGGTAGTTTGACAATGTTTTCCCATAGTTAGCCAAATTTGCATGAGGAAAGAAAGAGTTGAGTAAGCATATTGATGGTGTCATATCTAAAAATTATGTATATTTCAAGATAAGGTGATAATTTGGGTTTGTTTATTTTTTTTCTTATTTTATTTATGCTAACTTTTAGATCAAGCATTGAAGTGGGATAAAATATATGCATGCTCAAAGTTGGCCTCCTAGATAAGTTTTTGACATAGTTGGATCTGTGGCAGTAAAATATGAGTGAGAATTTTTAATGTCATTATATCTCACACATGTGAGGTTTCAAAGATAATATTGAGACATTTTTGGATTCTCCTATGTCAAGAGATCATATGGTCCAAACTTTAGAACATGCATTTGAGTGAAGCAAGAGATATGGATGTGCAAAGTTGGCCTTCTAGGCAGATAGCTATGGTCCCCATACTTAGCCAAATATAAATAAAGTTAAATTTTAGGAATAAATGGATATATAATGATGAATATTATTTAATACATCAAGCTATATGGTTTACATAAAGTCAAAGATGTCAAAGTGTTTGATGCTTGTATTGGGTAAAGATTGAGGTCTTTATAAAAGGATTGATATAGCGTGTTTATTTCAAGATACTACAAGATAAGGATAAGTGTTTGAGGTTTAAAAATGAGTAAATTTAAATTATAATGATCCAATAGAGAGATATTGTTCATATATATTGATCAAATGGTGCACATTGCATAATAAAGACCTGGCTGATCCACAGATTGATGGTACACATTGAGTAAATATTATAAGATTACAAGAGATGAGGTCAATTTTTAGATGTTTAATGTCTAGTCATTGGCACAATATTTGTTAAATATGTTTAATGTTGAATTATTTATATAATTTATGAGGACATAAAATGAGGACATGGTGTTTGAGGTTTAACTATGACCATTTGAATTCAAATATTTGAATTTAATGAAGGAAAGACTAGTGTCTGGTGTTTGGACCATAAATTTTGATCCAAGACAAATTTTATCATGGTGTAAAAACAAAATTTTATAATAATTTAAGGTTCACATGGAAATATATTTTCTATGATATAAAATTGTGTATATTCATAGTTATAAAGGTCCAAAGCTGACTGTGTGTTCATGATTGTTAAGCATGTGACCCAAGAAGGATAATTGAGTTTCTGTAGATTTTGTTTCAATGTTTCATGATGAATTAGATATTGGATAATGTTTTATACTCCATGAGGACCACCTATGTTCATTATGAAGGTTTGATCATTCGTATATAGTATGATCAATGTTTAATAAGTTGACTATGTATTTGTTCATGATGATCCTATGTAGTAGGTCAACATTTGAGTTGTTTGAACATACCCAAAGTTGAGTAGAGTTGACTATGATAATTTGAGGATGTTAAAGAGGAAATAAGGAGTGGACCCATGTAATTTTAATTTTTCCTATGTTATTTATTTTTTTATAAAGTGCTAAATGGATGAATAGGTCTCCATGAGACTTATAAGAGCTACAAGGGCCTAACTGAAAGGTATAGCTACTTAAGGGTGACCCATAGATGTTATGGCAAACCTATGAATATTTTATTGAGATATTTCTTAATATTATAGTTTATTTAAGGGTTAATTCAATCATAATATTTGACCAAGATGTTTATAATCATGAATGCTCTATATATAGTGAAATCAAAGTTGATGATTTCTATACTTGTAGAGAGACTTAAGCATGGAATGTGCATTTAAGAGTATAGTGTGTTGAAGTGAAGGAAATGGTACCCAATGGATTATTTTAAGATAATAATATATTTAGGATTATTTTTATGACCTATAGGTCATAATTTTGTTAGAATAATAGTGCTCTTGCAGATTGAGTGTGAGTAAAGGTGAAGAGTGATAATCAGAGATCCATCATTAGGTGTTGAAGACATTAGTTCAAATTTGGAAGTGTTAATAGGTTTTTTTATGGTTTATTAACTTATAATGGGGTTATTTACTCCTCTAAATTTTAAACTTGTTAAATTTCTAATTTTTTTAGCTCATTTAGATAAGTGTGGAAGCTCCTTGTGTGATTGTTGTCTCACTAAAGTAAGGGATGGTAGTTCCTTGATCATTTGTAGTTGGTATAAATTATTTATTATTATTTTATGGTATTATTACAATTTTAGGTTCCAATGGGTTTTATCACCCAAGAGGTTTTCCCACATATGACATGTGTTATGTGATTGATCTTGCATTATCTCTTTTGCTCATTGCTATGAATGATGTGTATGCTTCATGAATTATCTGGTAATTGATTAAGAAATTGAAAGTTATTGAAATTTAAGTTGGATTATTTGGGATCACTTATTTACCCCCTATTATTGATTATAAATATAACATTAGCCATTATAATTCAAATCCATAGGCTATGTGTCAGGATCCTAGATCTCACAAGTAAGTCCATCCAAATCTGAGCCACCATGCATCCATTATGATCTATCAATTTGGAAGATGATGATGTATATCCCAAGTGCAACCCAAGAAATATTATAAAGTGTCATGTGCCTCCTTCATATTAATTCAATATCAATATGTGGATACACTTGATACATCTGATCCAAGGATCACAAGAGCTTACTAAGTGAATTCATGGAAGCCCTCAAGCCATTTGATAGAATCTTGATTGTGTATAGCTATTTAAGGCCCCTTTTGAGAGTAAAAAGTGGTAGATTAATGAAGAGGATTTTGAGAGAATGATGCATGTCCCTGTAAAGACACTTGTCATGCCCACATTGCTTCCATTTGAAGATCCATCAAACACCTCTAAAGGCCCACCAAAATGATGTGTGCACCCACTAGATCTACAAGATGATGTCAAGTGTCTTAATTATAAAACTACATTTGAGATCAATAGATTACCTTTGAGAGTGATGCATGGCTCCTCTTGAGCCACATGTTTAATACAAAGTTGCCAATAGCTATCCAGAAGCCTTTCAAAGGTGACACCCATCCAAACAAGGCTATAATTTCTTGTGAGAAAGCCACCTATCCAAAAAAGTCCATTATTACTCATGAGAGAGCCACTTATCTAATAAAATTTCCAATTACTTGTAAAAGTGATAAGTGAAACTCTCATAACTGACTAAATTAGAGTGCCCCACCCTAGAACTCACCATGAATCAAAAGATGCCACATGGAATTGAGTAAATGAGTCATCATGTAGAGACACATCTAGAGCACCCAAGAGTAATAATAAGATGGCATGTGTCCATATTTGAGCCAACTATGTAGATTAGTCACATTAGGCCCTGTAAGTACCCATATAAATCTAAGGTGGCATTGCCCATGTCAACATATGGTGATTTTTATCCTTAAATATAAAATTGATCATTAATTAAAGGCAAATCAATGTTGAATTTGAATGCAAAGGTGATGAACTCACCATTAATGTGGCATGAACTAGAATCTCCATCCAACCTTGCATTAATCAAAGAAATCCTCAAAAGGATACCCAAATCGATCATTGTTACCTACACTTTTATTCAAATCCTTAAGCACTTACTTTCTCTGCTATCTCCATTCTCAAAATCCATTCAAGCTCGAGTTCTTCCCAAATTATACCAAAGCCACCATTATTATAGCTCTATGAGTAAAAAATAAGTACAATAAGACACCATTTGCTACCTAGAAACACTATAGAAATGGCATAGGTAGGACCTTTCACTTTTTGTAAGGGCATTTTATTTGAAAATGATGATTTATTATTTTAATATGGCAAGTCAGCCATTTTTAAGGACACAAAATTCATCCCCAAGGCCATAGAAATAAGGAACAAGAATTATATCAATGTATATTACAATATTGAGGAAGCCATAGATATTTATTATTCCAAGACCATATCACACATTATTTATCTTGCCTTTGACATCCTAGGAATCCAAGCTACTGGTCTCCACAAAGCTACAACAAAACATGAGGTCATGTCATGCACTAACTTAGTATACGACATCTTTAGGATGTCTAAATGTGAGGATGGATTTTTTAGATCTAATCATCAAGGGATCCCAATTGTGTTTATTATTGGACCTAATTTTGAAAAATACTATGACCTATCACTACCATAGGTGGAATATAACTCAAGCATCATTAAAAACTGGTATGAGGTACACTCTCTAGATAAAGTCCTAACTTCATGGGTAACTAACCCAAAGGGGATTATCTACATAAATGACCAAGGGGACTTACCTATCCAAAAATTTAGAAAAGGTGTAAAAATTGGCATGTCCTTACTAAATAGGGGATTTGGCAATGTGCATATTGGGTATGTAGACATAAGTATGATCCCACTTCTATAACTAATCTTGGAGGATCAGTAGATTCCCCCATTGGGGATATTATTAATGATAATTTAACCACTTATATAAATGACACAAGCAAAAATGGAGGCCCATTATTCATGATGAGATATATAATGGATGCAATCTATATAAATACATAATTGGGTCCAAATACATGGTCCCCTAAGAGGTAATAAGTTATTCCCCAATCATTCTCTACATTGCACATCCACTGTGGGTTCCATTGAAAGTTTAGTAGACATTAAGAGACACATGCAAATTCTAGGTCTACCCCAATTGTATAGTCATTCGAGTAGAAGGGGTAATGGTATCTCCCCTTAGGCTACCAAGGTATGTTATAATGAATTTGTCTCAATAAGAGATAACTTACCAAATGTTCCATGGAATTGATGGCCTCTTTAAGAGGAAGAAGAAGACACCCCCCATAAGACTCTTTACTAGCTAGGGAGAGCCAAGGTAAAGCAATGACAAGGTGTAATAGTGACAATGAGGCATAAGGACTCATACCTATTACCTAAAGATGATTATAGGATGTGGGATCAAAACTAAGTCATTACCATGTACCACCTCAAATTCAAAAGGGATGCTACTATAGAATAGAAGCATCAGGATGAGGTACATGACTGGATATACATAAATGAAATTAATGACAAGGTAGTCCTAAAGAATGCATCAAATAAGAATATACCACTTGAAATGAGGCTTGACTAATAAAGAAGGAAATAAGACATACCAAAGCTTCAACTCCCATCAACTCATGGGAGCATGTTCAATGTTGATTATGAGGATAAAGATAAAGATGAAGAAGAGGATGACACTCCTCTCATCAAAAATAGACCTTAAAATCCCCTACTTTAGGCTACTCTAAGTGGGAAAGACATGCCTCTAAGATCTGAGCAAAGAGATTTAAGCAGCTAGCCTAGCCCTTCATAATAACCTACAACAACTTTTGTATCTACTGAGGAGTCTACCATAGACAACTTGGGCAAGATGAGTCCTAATGTCATTGATATTAAGGAAGGCAAGGAATTGATAAATCATTGGAAAGACTATAAGCATTAGATGAGGGGACTATTGAAAGAGTTTATATAAGGAATATGTCCCCTAAAACTATAATGAGAGGAGCATTGTCTCCATCATTAGCTTCTTAAACTCCTAATGTAGGTACTACAACATTGCCTTCCTTCCCTATTCTTGGTTCATTTATAACTTCCCCTACCTATAATACTATTCACTCTCCCACGTTCACATCCCCCACCACTGCATCCTTTGGAGGTGCCATTCACCAATTCATCTCCCATGCCACTACTAACATTCCACCTCTATTGATCTCCCAAAGCACTAATTTTATCCAAGATATGGATTCTACCCCTTATCAAGCTACCAATACTAGTGCATCACATTCCCTTAGCTCCCTCACATCTACCAAGCCACTCAAACCCATTCCAAGATCATTCACCTGATAGCAACCACTTTGCCCCACCATAACAACCAAAATGATTGGGATTTCAACATTTCCCTCATTTATTCTAGACATGAGCCTAGCTAAATCCTTGTTAAATGCACTTGGTAAATTGGACCCAACCAATTTATATATATTAGCTTCTTATTCTTCTTAGACATTCCCATTTTAACCACCTCCCACATAACCATCATCTTCAACTACCCCAAATTAGGTAAGGGACATGATGTAGACAATAAGACAAGGAAGGACTCAAGTAAGCTAAGATGTAGCCCAATTTGGCATGAGATTTTATGTAGCCACTAGAACCATGAAGAGAGTGGTGAGGAGACAAGTAGAGAAACCATAGTCAATCTAGAATATGATATACAAAAGTGAAGATACACTCTTCACTCTAACTAAGAAGTGGAAGGCTAGACCTAGAGAGGTACAAGAGTATGAAGAGGATCTGATATCATTGGTGCAAACAAATGCATAATCAACTATTGCATTAATGAAGGGGATGTAGTAGGAACTAAAGAGGTTGAAGGAATAAACACTACCCACTATGCTAGATAGCATCCTGATATCAATAATCAATGATGTGATAAATGTTTTCAACCTCTACAAAGTTATGAATAAGAGGAAAGGAGATGGGATATAGAAAGCCAAGGTGGTCATGAATCTTGACCAAAGTCTTGTACTCTATGACACCACGTTATAAAACTTGGTGAGAGTGGCAAGAAACAATTTTCTTGACCTTAAAGTTTTGCCTCTTGAAGACATTGTGCCTACACAAACCATCCTCATGAATAGGAGGATAATTATTAAGACATGGTTTGACCAAATCAAGGATGAAAACACATCCTTTGATAAAATTCAATTTAATATAGCCCACTTACTAAAGGATGCCATGATCACCAAAGTGACCAATCCTAATGGCTCGTTCATGGATGATCAAGAGTTTAGGGCATAGATAAAGGTATTCATTGTATGGCTCCAATAGTATGTGGTTAATGCCAAAATGGCTATCAAGGTGATAGACATTATGGTATTTTCAAACCAGAGGATGTAAAAGGAAAACATAATTGAGGAGGCACTCAGGCCAATACTCATAGACCATGTCAAGTTAATCTAGAACATGTCTAAGCTATTTAGGCCCATGATCCTAGATTTGAATCAGATAGATAAAGACTACCAAGCATGTGATGAAGTATGGACTAAGGATGAGGTAGAAAATAAGCATAAATAGTAGTAATAAAAACAATAAGAAAGCTAGTAGCCACCTCTAGGCCTTTAGTAATATTTATTTATGTTTTGTATTTTTTAATTGGGAATATTCCTTTAAAATGTAAACATTTTAGGCCACTTGGATGTATTTGGGAACCAATTTTTGTCCCTCTTTATAAATTCTTAGACATTTTGGATCCTATAAGTAGGGTCCCTCACCTAATTTGTAATCATAAAACATTTGTTGCAAAAATTAATACAAAAAGCCAAAGAATTTGATAGTTTGTTTGCAGTGTTCTTTTGTGTGGTTTATGACTTCTGAATTATCATGTTTTATATGTCTAAAAGTCTCATTTTTTTAAGATAATTTGGTAATTTAATTTCATTTATGCATATATTATTTTGAGATTAACACTAAGCTAACAAAATTGATAGTATACATGTTATGCTTTCCTCTAATTTGCTACTAGATGTGCTTATGCAATTTATTGTGAGTGAGTTATCTTTATGCAATGTATGTTGTTAGAAATATGCATTTTCCTTACTTATAATATTCAACTACATTTATATATATTTTATAAATTACATTGTGGTTAGTAGATGTAAATTTCATGTGTTTTGCCTTAAAAGTTAGCAAAATTGGTAGTTTTATGCATCTTAAGCATAATCTCTTTTCTTCCTTACCCTACTCTATCTTGGATCTACCAATTAATCACATTAGCATATATCATGTTATATATATCCATTTCTCATTTAAATTGTTGTTAATACTTGGAAAACATTAATATAAATCACAAAGATTGGCTAGAAATCATGTAATTGCATAACATATCTTGTCCCTACAGCAGAGTTTTGTTGAAAACTTTTAAGTGGTGATCACATCTATAATATTTATATAATTCCAAGAAATATTTATAAAAAAACTCAAGCCCTAATTTATTTCAGGACTTTAAGTTGAGTTTCTTACTTTTCCCTTATTCCCGAGTGACACAATGAGCACTAAAAGTACTTCAAAAGGAAGGTAAATAAAATGGTGCTAGTAAGAGGGATTGATGCAACTATTTTCATGCATATTTGTTGAATTATAGTGCACTTCATCAAATACATGCTTAATTGTTTCAAAGTATGCATATATTGTTAAATAACACTAAAAATCTACATCATTTACATGAATTGTTCCATCCTGTATGTGGATCTTTGTATTCTTTAAAATATTTCATCAAAATTAATGTCCATTTGTGAAAATTTGGTAAAATAATCAAGACATTTCCTTGAATTCGTGTAAATATAGGTGAGATACCCCATCCTTCACACATATTAAAGGTTATTTTGATCATGTTTGAAAATTTTGGTATAAATCAATAAAATAATTTGAGTATCTATCAAATATCATTCTCTAACACATTGCTTATATTGGATCTAGGTGTCTAAGATCTTAATTTCTCTATTTTCATTTGAATTTAAGTGAACCTTTGTATAAATTTGTACTAAAACATTCTAACACTCAAACACTCTTTGGTTATTAAAAAATGCATAAAAAACCTTGATTTGTGGGTTTAACACTAATATTTATAGGTTTATGTACAAAGCTAACAAACATTTGTATAGGTTTTAAGGAATTCTCAGGTTTTTGGCTTAGATCCACAAAGATCTAGGTAAATTTGTCTTATCTAGTCTATTTAACTATTTACCCTATGGAAATAGTTGATCCTTGTTGTATTTGATGCTTGTAGGGGATATATTTTAAATTCCTTTTTATTAGCACTTTCCATCCATCCTTGAGTTGCCTAAGATTCAAACTAGATCTTGATCTAAACCTAAGACCCCTTTATCATCTCTAAAAACCCATAGGAAAGCAAGGATAGACAAAGGTAGATGTAGAAAGTCAAAGACCTAGCCAAATTCCCCATTTGACTATAATTTACATCCCCTTGTCCCAATCATGGCATGGTTAGTTGGTTCATCCATTAATGTCCCTAGACCTATGCATGATTTGCTAAGAAACCTAATGAAATACCTTCCTCTCTTTACCCCCACGAGTAGAATAATAGTTGAAGAGCATATTAAATCCTTTAAAGCATCTTTGAGGATCTTTAACATGTTCCACAAGGACATGGCTTTCCATCCCTTTCCTTTCACATTTTGAGATGCCACATATGATTGGCTCCTTAACCTACTCGAAGATTCCATCATTAGATGGAATCAGTTTAATGACACCTTTATAACATAATTTGGTAGGGTAGTTAGCTTTAAATTCATGTACCAATAGTTTACCACCTTTAAAAGGGACCCAAAAGAACCAATAAGGACATTCAATTCTAGGTTCCAAAATATGTACACCTTGACATCCCCACCATATACGCCTACAAACAAGTTAGTTTTGGAGATATATAAAAATTATTTAGACCCAATGACAACTATATTTTTGAGAAGAACCCAAAATGTTGACACATTACCTTTGGCCTATGTTGAGGCTATTCATATTGATGAGAAAATACACCCATAGGGGCATCTTACCTTTGATATATAAAACTTTGATATAAATCTTATTGCTCTAAATATCATACCCAATATGAACCAAAATAACCCTACATTGAACCAATTATTGATGATCAACCAATTGCCCTTGAGCCATATGACACCTAACCAACATATAAGATTATTTAACCAGGAAAATTATGGGGATTATCCACAAAATAGTCAAATGATAGTGCATGTGAATAACACAAATTTCCAAGCTACCACCTAGACCAAAATCCCAAAACATCTAAAGGGATAGTTAGACTCAATCCAAAGGACTATCCAAAAACTAGCCAATGATTTCTAGGATCTTAAGAAATAAATGTGTTAGCAGAGGTTCATGGTTTTTTAGAACTTGATAATTATGAGGATAAATATGGGAGAGGTAGTGGACCCTTAATTTATATAAATGTAAATTCATAAAGACATATATCAAAAATATAAGAAAACCTAGGTGTTCAAGCAATGTAGACTCAACAATTATTACATAATCTAGACTAGCCAATTACTTAGAAAACCTTATATATATTGAAAGTATTATCATATGTGATACATAAAGTATATGATGGTGATACAAAACACATTCAATTAAAAAACCATATAAACTTATAATTATTAAATAGATATCAACCTATTATTCTACACTTTTACAAGATGCCTCTATTACATGGATCTAGTATCTATTTCTTCAATGTCTAACTCCTTCCAACTCTTCATATTTTTAATTTATATAAAATTCACTATCTTTCTCTTAGTTACATGGTTAAAATATATTATTTTTAGAATATTTAACAACAATAACACTGTTATAGGATTCCCAAGTTAGAGGAACCTAGATACATGTAATCTATTTAAAAGGAATATGGTTGATGACTAATTATTCCATGTATGTTGACCTAGTAAACTACTGACATGTCCTTATGTTACAAAATCACCTATGTGTATACTTTCCTACTAACACTTTATTGGACTTAATTAGTTATCTCATCCCAAGATAATACAGGAGAAAAACAACTAAAAATTAGTAAAATTAAAAATTACACAAATATCAACAAAAGATCCCCAGGTAACCTACCACCCTTTTGAGTTTTCAATAAGCTACCAAGACCAATTGGCCACCCTTTCAAGTATTCAAATAACCTAATCTCTATAAAATAGAACTAAAGAGGAAACAAAATGTGATAAAAATATATAACCTGTGGTATGCCTAAGACTAGGTAGGAAGTGGTAGAGAAGCAGTGGAAGAATGCATTACCGAAGATCCTAACTTTTTCCTTATTGAATAATCACCAGGTGTTGACTGGGAGAAACTAAAATAGGATCATTAATCTATTGATCATGAAATATACTAAGAGGGGGGGTGAATCAATATATTATATATCTTTTACTTAATTTGATTTCTTTTCTTTAACCACTCAATCATACATTTAAGATATGCAATAAAATTGAAATAATAATTTGCACCACACAAGAGAGAGAGACACCAAATTTTTATAGAGAAACCTAAAGTGGGAAAAACCATGGAGAACAATCTCAAGTATATGAATGAGCACCAACTCAAAATACAAAGTTTACAAGAACCAACTTGCACAAGTACCAACCCCTTTGCCAAGCACAAACACAACAACTATTTGTGAACACCAACCCACAAGAGCACCAATCCCTTACAAATATTTGTGAGCACCAACCCACACGAGTACCAACCCCTCTTATGTATAAAACACAAATATCTCTCAATGTTGCTTACTCAACACATGATATAACTCTACAATATCTCCTTCTTTTCTCTCTTTGAAAAAAAATACAAACCATGCACTCTCTTGCATACTAAAAATGGATTATCAATCCTTTTTTTATAGATTTCCAAATGACCTTTGGCATTCACCCTTTGTGACCCTTCAATACTCATATAAAATGGTGCCAAACCTGCATGACCCTTCATATCCTTGCATTTGAAAAGTCATATGGTGACCCTTCATAAGCAAAAGCATCTTTTCCTCATTTGTCTTTATCTTGGTGTCTTTTCATATTCCTCAAAGTGTCCCTTCATGGAAAAATGTACCATACCTCTTTTTCTTCACATGGTGACTCTTGGAATTCCTCAAGGTGACTCTTCATGAGAAAATGCATCCCATTCCTCTTTCATCTTTTACCCTGTGACTCTTTTACTTCTCCATGGGCCCTCTTTTGCCTTATATGTAACCAAAAATATATTCATTAATATTAAATAAATATTAACACACATTAGCCAAGATATGAATATTAAAAACACCATTAAATGTAATGGAGCCTTTATCACCAATAATTCTAGACCTTTGACATTAATGAAAATATTTCCAACAATCTCCCCCTTTGTCATTGACGGTAAACTCAAACTAAAACTACCACATTCTAAAACCTACATATACTACCATCTAAAAAACATACGGTAACTCCCCCTTACTATAACAACTTGTATTTGTTCCTTGTACCTATTTCTGCACCTATAATTTTACATGTTATTCTACCCCTTTGACATCAATGACAAAGGTCCTACCTAAAACTAACACTTAGCTACCCCTCAATTGATGTTGAACCTCAATGGTAGGAAGTAAAAGAAATTACTCCCAACTTCTCTCATAGATACTCAAATGTGTCTTTTGGTATTACTTTTGTGAAAATATCTACAATCTACTCTATAGTACTGATATACTCCATCTTAACATGTTGATCTACAACTTGATCTCTCAAGAAGTGATATCTAATGGGAATATGTTTTGTTCTTGAATGCATCATTAGATTCCTTAAAATATTTATAGCGCTTATGTTATCAAAAAAATAGAAATAGGTTCATCATACTTTACCTTGATATCTTCCAAAGTTTGCTTCATCTAAATCACTTGAGTACAACACAATATTGCTACAATATATTCTGCTTCAGCTATAGAAAGTGATACTAAATTCTACTTCTTACTTAACTATGATACTAAGCTATCACAAAGGAAGAAAGCTCCTCCACTTGTACTCTTTCTGTCATCGAAGCACCTTGCCCAATCTAAATCTGTATAAGTAACCAAAGTGAAATCTCTACTTGTGGGATACCATAATCTGTAATCCAATGTCCCCTTGATATATCTGAATATTCTGTTTACCAACTAAATATGATTGTCTTTTGGAGATGACTGATATCTTGTAACCATACCTACTTCATGCATGATGTCTAGCCTTGATGCTATCAAATATAAAAGACTACCAATCATAGATCTATAAAAAGATTGATTTGTAATAGGTTAATGTTCATCCTTTCTCACCTTATTTCCAATGCACATTGGTGTGCCAACTGGTGCACAATCCTCAAAACCAAATTTCTTTAACATTTCCTTGGCATATTTATTTTGACATATGAAAATTCCTTTATTTGACTGAAATATTAACAATCTTAAAAAAAATGACAATTATCCAAGCATAGACATCTCAAATTCTTTTTTCATATTGTCAAAAAATTCTTTTGTCATCTTTTCAATATTTCCTCCAAAAATGATATCATCAACATATACCACAATAATCAATTAATGCTCACCTTCTATTTTGATGTAGAGATTACTATCAGCAAATCCTCTCTTGAAACCTTGATCCTACAAGTACTTATCAAGTATTGCATACCAAGATCCAGGAGCTTGTTTCAATCCATACAATGCTTTCTTCAATTTGCATACATGGTTACTAATATTTGAGATAATAAATCCTTCAGGCTACTCAATGTATACCTCTTCTTCTAGATTCCCATTCAGGAAGGTAGATTTGACATCCATCTGAAACACTTTGAAAATTTTAAACACTACATATGAAAGAAACATTATAATAGCCTATAACCTTGCCATTGGTGCAAAAGTTTCTTCAAAATCTATTCCCTCAATCTGAGCATATCCTTTACATACTAATCTTTCTTTATTTTTAGTCACTTCTCTATTTTCATTCAACTTATTTCTATAAACCCATTTTGTTTGTATCACATTGTGATCTTCTGGTCTAGGAACTAATTCCTAGGGATCATTCTTTTCTAGTTGATTTAATTCTTCATCCATAGCCTTAACCCAATGCTTATCATGTCTAGATTTTGAAAAAAAAATTGGCTGAATTTTTTATAACAAAGAAAAATTAACTTGCTCAGATTCACTTACCATCATTCTTCTAGTGTGAATTCCTTCATTTATGTTCCTGATGATGTCACTTTCATTATTATTTATCTAAACATATTTGGATGGATTTTTGGTGCCCTTTTTCTCCTTATTCTCATCTTCATCTGATTCTTCAAAACCTTCCTCTTCAATGATTTCAGGAATGTCTATTGGATCACTGATTCTTTATGTTACATCTTCTATCCTGACACTTGAAATTTCAACAATTTTTTTGGTTCTTTTATTATAACATTTACTTTTGCAATAATAACCAAGAAATATACCTTTATCTTCTCTGGATTCAAACTTACCAAGTTTTTCATGTATTCTCTTTATGAAGCATCTACTACCAAAAACTCTAAAATAATCAACTATTGTTGGTTTGTCTTTCCATATCTCACACAGTGTCTTATCACTATTGAATCTTAATAATTCTCTATTTTGAATATGCACTAATATAACAACTAGCTCTCTCCAATATTTATCTTCTATCTTAGATTCATTTAGCATTGTCCTTGCCATCTCCTGAACTATTCTATTTTTCCATTCAACTACTCCATTTTGTTGTGGATTTCTTGCTGATGAATAATGTCTCTTTATTCTAAGGTCTTCACAAAACTCAACAAATTGATCTAAAATTAATTCTCCTCTTTGATCTGATCTTAGACACTTAATCTTCAAACTAATTTCATTCTCAACTAATGCTTTGAAATGTCTGAAAGCTTTTGATTTTTTCTTTAAAAACATTAACCAAGTCATACATGAAAAATCATCAATAAGAAACATGAAATAATTCTCACCTTGAGTACTTTTAATTCTCATAGGTCTACATATATTAGTGTGAACAAGCTCTAACATTTGATTAGTTGACTACTCTTTTGTTTTGAACCACCTTCTAGCCTGCTTCCCATGGCTTTGTAATATTTGGAATATTTTTGACTACTTTCTTCTTGATGATCTTGACAATATTGTCAAAATTTATGTACCCCATTCTCTTGTGATATAGCCAACTTTATTCAATCTAGCTCAATCAACATTTTTTACCTTTGATGTCTAATATCATATACAAATTATTGCCTATTCTCTAAGCATCTGCAACTAACATATATGAATATTTTCTTCTAATTTCAAAACCTTCTACATAAAACTTTAGTGTGTGCCCTTGATCACATATTTAACTTACACTAAAAATATTATGCTTAAGACCTTCTACATACAAAACATTTTTAGTTTTAGTTCTACCATTATCCAAACTTAGTGTACCTTTTCTAGTAATTTTGGCAGTAGTATTATCTCCAAATTTCACTATGCCACCATTGATCTTCTTTAAGGTTATGAACTTGATCTTGTCTCCTATCATATGCCTTGAACATCCACTATCAATGAACCATGGATTTTTTTCATTTATTGCATGTAAAGCAGTCTATACCAACATAGATTTTTTAGGTTGTTTCTTTTTCCATGAACCTTTCTAAACTTTCTTCTTGATGAATGGAGCCTTGAAACTTTGGTCCTTAACTGAATCGAACACCCTTCTATAGTACCAGGATATATGTCTAAAGTTATTTCACTTGTAACATATTATGGCCTCTTCATTAAAGCTTGATACAGGAGTAAAAGAGTTATGGCTTCTACTTGACTCTGTATGACTTTCCTTCTCCTTATTTCTAAAACTATTAGCTATTTTTCAACATCCTAATTTCTTATGACCATATCCATTACAATAAAAATAATAACCATAAAAATAGGACCTATTTTTATATCTCTGACCTAATTACCTTTTGTATATTTGTTTCTTCTAGCCTTATTTGTTTGAGATATCCTCTATATTCTTAAATTCTTCCCTTTTTATATCTTCTTTTATAAGATCCTTAGCATATCTCTCTCCTTTTTCCTTGTTTGTGAAAGTAGTGACCTCCTCTTTCTCTTTTTTAAGTCCAATATTTATCTTATCTAACATTGATCTCTTATGTTCTAATATCTTATTCAACATATTAGTGTTATTCTCAAATTTTGAAGAATTGACTGCTCTATCATTGATTTATTTATTTATTTTCTCAAGATTTGCTTTTAAAGAAGTAATTTCAATAACATACCTTTCAAATTCTTTGCTTACTATTTTCAACTATGCTGTTAGATCTTCTTCATTCTTCTTGGATTCTTCAAAGTGTGCTTATAGATCTTCAATTATTTCCTTTGACTCATTTTCATTTTTCTCTATCTAGAGCTTTAATCTTTGATTCTTCTTTTCAAGAGCTTTTAACTCTTCTAAAGAAAAAATGAGTTATCCTTCCAGATTCACATCAGCTTCATCCTATTCTTCTTCTTGATCATTTATACTTTTTCTTGTAGAGGCATCTTCATGATTAGCCATGAATAGAATATCTTCTTATTCTGAGTCATTGACTCCACTATCTTCGATTGAGCTAAGATCTTTAGAATATAAACTCTTCTTCTCAAATCCCTTCTTAAACTTTCCTTTGAAATTTTTCTTGTATGTAGACTTTCCTTCTTCATTGTCATCATTACCCTTATTTGGGAATTTAGCTACAAAATATCCAATATTTCCATAATTAAAATATTTAAAAGGTAATTTTCCTTAATATTTACTTGTGCCCTTTTTTTAGTTTGCGAATGAATAGAGCTCCATTGTCATCTTCATCATCACTAGAATTATCACTTGATTCTTTAATTTTATCCTTCTCTTTCTTTGATGTCTTGAATTCCACTTCTCTTTTTGAAGGTTTATCTTGTTCATTTCACATCTCATATGTCGTAAGAATACCATAAAGCTCATCCATCTTTATCTTGGCTAAATTCTTCATCTCTTCAATTACCAAAACTTTTGCATCATATCTCAATGGTAGAGATCTCAAAACTTTTTGAACCATAGTCGATTCTTCTAAATTTTATCTAAGACCTTGAATTTTATTGACTATTTGATCAACCTATAAGAGATAACGTGCTATATTTTATTCTTCTTCCATCTTCAAACTCTCAAACTATCTTCTAAAAGTCTGAAGCTTAGCTTGCTGAACCTTTCCATCATCTTTGTAAATATTCTCAAGTTTTAGCCAAGTTTTATGAGCAAATTTACATAACATAACTTTAACAAATTCTTATTCACATAAACCACATAAATAACATTTAAGGCTTTATCATTATTTTCATTTGCCTTCTTTTCTGCCATAGTAGTTATAAGTGTTTGTGGCTCTTCATATTCCTCCACCACTGCTTGCCATACGTCAAATACAAGGGCCATAAAATAAGTCTCCATCCTTATGCTCCAAAAAATATAATTCATCCCATCAAATAAAGGTGCCTTATTTGTAGAAAATCCTTCATGCGATCCAGCCATCATGTTTTCTGGATCTTCCTCCAAGTTGTAAAACTTTTTCAAAAAGAACCTACTTTGATACCAACTGTTAAGCATTAAATATACTAAGAGGGGGGTGAATTATTATATTATATATATTTTACTTATTCTAATTTATTTTATTTAACCACTCACTCATACATTCAAGATATGCAATAAAACTAAAATAATAATTTGCACCACACGAGAGAGAGAGAGAGAGAGAGAGAGAGAGAGAGAGAGAGAGAGAGAGAGAGAGAGAGGAGAGAGAGAGAGAGAGAGAGAGAGAGAGAGAGAGAGAGAGAGAGAGATAGAGAGAGAGAGAGAGAGAGAGAGAGAAGAGAGAGAGAGAGAGAGAGAGAGAGAGACCAAATTTTTTACGTGGAAACCTAAAGTGAGAGAAAAACCATGGAGAACAATCTCAAGTATATGAATGAGCACCAACTCAAAATACAAAGTTTTTCAAGCACAAAATTGTAAGAGAATCAACCCCTTTGCTTAGCACTAACACATCAACTATTTATGAGCACCAACCTATAGGAGCACCAACCCCTCTTATGTATAAAATAAAACTATCTCTCAATATTGCTTACTTAATAAATGATAGAACTCTACAATATCTCCTTATTTTCTCTCTTTGAAAATAAATACAAACCATGTACTCTCTTGCATGTTACAAATGGATTCTCAAGCCTTTATTTATAGCTTTCTTAATGACCTTTGACATTCACCCTTTGTGACCCTTCAATCCTCATGGAAAATGGCACCAAACTTGCATGACCCTTTGTATCCTTACATTTGAAAAGTCATATGGTGACCCTTCATAAGCAAAAGCATCTTTTCCTATTTTGTCTTTATCTTGGTGACTTTTCATATTCCTCAAAGTGTCCCTTCATGGAAAAGTGTGCCATACATCTTTTTTCTTCACATGGTGACTCTTGGAATTCCTCAAGGTCACTATTCATGAGAAAATGCATCCCATTCCTCTTTTGTCTTTTACCTCGTGACTCTTTGAATTCTCCATGGGCCCTCTTTTGACTTATATGCAACCAAAAAATATATTCATTAATATTAAATAAATATTAACACATATTAGCAAAGATGTGAATATTAAAAACACCATTAAATATAATAAAGCCTTTATCACCAATAATGCTAGACCTTTGACATTAATGACAATATTTCCAACATAATCATAGGATTAATGGATGCATCTAACATAGTCAAGTCCTACTTGTACATTTTTCCATTCTAATAAAAGTTCTTAGACTACATGAATCAATGCATGTAGTGGATCTTGAGAATATAAAAAGTTCTACAAATCATCATCATCAATAGTAGAAGTATTAGCCTTCATCGATGCATACCTTTGCATAAATATAAAAAAAATTAGGTTACATTAGTCTGCATATCTCTACGCTTGAACTCTTATAAAGGAATTGCACTAAACTTGAATTTACCACCCTTCAAGATAATTTTTAACTACATCATGTGCATGGATCTAGACATTCAATAAATCATTCATTTATTATGGAGTAGTCTATGGATTCAAAAATTTAATGGAAGTTGTCTATGTAATAACAAAATAGGGTTAAAGAATGGTCCAAATGCCTTGGATTTTTTTGCACTAGTCTAATAGGTTATGATTAATTTTCCCTACTTTTATGTAGTAACACTATGTTGCATCTAATATTCAAGAATAAAATCACATAATTCTAGAGTCTCATCTTTGATTGATGGGTCTTGTTGACTATACTTGATATGCACGTTGACTGCATTACCAATATTGGATAAAGTGATTAAAGAGAAAGGGAAGTTGATCTGGATAATATTAGATAGGATCAAGAGTGAGATAATGAATGAATTTTGGAAAATTAGTCCTATATAGCATAACATGCTTACTATAAGGCTTGTCTCAACTCCTTATTATTTTTATTCCATCTATGAGACCTTCTAGTCTAAGGACTAAGCCTTATATGATAATAATTCTTAAAAATATAGACAAACCTTTAATTTGTTTAATCAACAAAAGTTGAGTAACATCTAGTGAAATATATATGAGGACTGGTGCACTACCTAGAGAAGTGGATGAAACACTAGCCAGTGCACATTGAAGAGGAGAAATTGATAATGAAAACATCATCCTCCAAGCCTAGGGTAAAGTTACAATCTAGCATGGCCATCAAAGACAAGCTTGTGGAAGTAGGTAGTGGTACTTTAACCAGCTATGTTTTACTTTTATGTAGTAGTATTCAATGAATTTTGTGGTGAAACAACATCTCCAATGTTTGAAGGTTGAGTCCCAATAGTATCCAATAAAGGTTTCACTATATATGAGGCCAAAGGTTTAGAATCCATCAAAGTTGACTGAGAAGTATCAAAAACATTGATGGCTTTGGTAACCTTTTATGTAGTTATTATATCTACCATCTATTGGCATTAAGCTTCCTTCCCTACCTCAACTTGGTATTGTCATTCCATCTCGATTGTAGCTTTTTGATAATGTTGTTCCTCAACCATAGTTTTTTGGCATTAACCAATAATAATGGAAATTTTTTTGGTGGTTTCTTCCTCCTAATATTTTTGAATGGCTATAGTTTTAGCCCATTCCTACACTTCCTACTACTTCTACATAGATTTAATTTTGGCCCTCTTATTGTCTTCTTTTAAGCATCTTTGTGTAGTAGATCTATTAGCTTCTTCATATGTGTCTTAATTTTATTTGTTAGTCTAAGAATCCAACACAGCTTCCTTAGTATCTATGAGTGTTGTATTAGATGTCAATAGTGAGGAGGATCATTCAAACATCTAAATCTGCTTGTGATAATTCAAGCCCTTCATCAAATAACTTGTGGGAACATCCTACACAACAAATTATGGAAATATTGTCTTTGTCCATGCACTAGTTAGATTTGAAGGATAGGAGGTAGCTATGGTAGATCTAAGGGTATTCAATTAAATGGCATCTAAGGCATCTAAATATTCCTTCACTAAATGATAATTGTGCATGGAATACTTTCACCAAAGGGTAGACTCTGATGAACTTTTAGGTAGTACATCTAGAGGCTTTGGCAAAGGTACACATCCGAAAGAGACACCATGTGCAGGATCCATCTTATCCTACTAAATCACTATCACTTCACCCAAGAGATCTACCATAATGGATGGTAGACAAGGTCAAATAGAAACCCATAACTCTTGTGGAAAATTGTTTTAGATTTGTATTGTATGCAAAGCCTTCCAAAAGAAAATTTCCTTTTCTCTTTCATATTCATAAAAATCACCCACCATGTCCTCAAACATTAGGTGATATACATGTATTTTGTTAGTCTACAACATAGGCTAGTCGCACTGAGACACAATCTTGGGGACATTAGGATCACCATACTAATAAACTTAGCTCCTTGTTTTGCATCATGGTAGAAATGGTGAGTTGTATTGAGATAGATGTTTACCCTTTTTGCATTATTGAATCTTGGTTGGTGTAGTAAAGAAAATTAGATATGATGTTCCAAGAGGAATAAATTAAATAGGAGTATCCTATTTTACAACATGAGATTTATACAACTCTACCTCCCTCTACATAGTAGGAATGTCTAAGAAGAACCCTAATTGAGTGGTTGTCATTGGTGATAGCTCATGAATCTGAATGGATGTGCCCTATGAAATTCATTGTAGCAAAATATGTTGGCCAAAAAATTTCATGACATCAGGAGGGATGTGAGGATGTGTAGCCACTATCTAGATGATCTCTTTTTCCCAAATGTTGAATAATGGGGCTTGATCTTGATATCAAGTTGTAAATGCCAAAACTAGATTGGAAAATTTCTCATCAAGATAATAATTGATGTTTGGGTAGACTTGTCTCATAGGTGATTTAAATTATGTGAACACCAAAAGAAATACCAGAAATTGGTATTAGAAGGCATGCTTCATCATACCCAATACCTTTGAAATGTTCTAATCCAATTCTACCAATAATTATCTAGGCTAATTTAATTCCTCCCCATCATGGATCATTCTATGTGTGATATCCACCACACCCTTAATATCCTCGATTGTGGCCATGGTAGTCTACCAGAACCATTAAGAGATGCATTCTACTAATAAACACATTAGTTCATCTAGAAAAAACACAAGAAAAATACCATGGTTTCCTCTAATTGTAATAACATTTATTTATGTATAAATTGGTGGTGTTTTAGTCTTGTAATCCATCAAAGATTTACCTAAGGCCAGCATTCCAATTACACAAGCCATTACTTCATGAGATAGATACACCATTATATCATGTAATAAGTAAATACATTACTAGTTGTACCATACCACCAACAATTACATTATGTTAGGCCAATCCCCAAAAGTGGGTAATCACATTAGTCACTACATCTAATTTAGCCAAATAGGGTACCAATCCATCCTATGTAAAAAATCTATTTCTTGTGTGTTATGTCATGGAATTATCGATATAGTTAGAAAAATTTGTCTACTAGAGTGAGACCCATATCCCCAAATCTTCTTTCAAAGTGGTGAATCTACTCTTTAAATCTTTCTCAAGCTCTATGGTATAAATAGGACTGACCATGATTTCTTATTATGAAGAAACTTAGAGATCACAAAGCTAAGAAAATAACATTAGAATAGCAATTATAGAACTCAATTTTAGAAAAAGTGAGTGATCCATAATATGATGAAGGAGATTATCTATACACTTTCATTCACTTGATGCTTCAATATTCTATAATTAATATTGGGATCTTGAAATCCCTCATTTGTGTGAGATATCTTCAATTTTGAATTGGTTCTACACCCCATTATTTTGTACATTATGAAAGATTTAGCTTAATGGATATGGAATTCGATGTGGTCAATGTGGCACCAGTCCAATTTTTGGAGAATGTTTGATGGGACATACCACTGTATTTTGATTGTCTATACTTGCTAAGTACTTAAGCCTAATCCTAACATAAAATGTTGATAATGATGTTATACACACTTCCTCACATGTTTAGGTCATAAATCATTTTTATTAACCATTATAATTGATCATGACCCAAGATATGATTAGGCACTTTTCCAAGGCTTAATAGGTGATTAACACCTATCTTTTCCTAGAGAATGCCACTTGGAATCTTTTCCACCTATGTTGAATAGATATTTAGCATGTATTAGTCTATCTATACCATGCATATCTTGTATCTTTACCCATATGAAAGAGAAATCCTTTTAAAATTCTAAATGGAAGTGCCTTATTTTAGAGGTAATTATTTTCTCTTTTGATGTAGTGTGCAGGTAATGTCCCTTGATCCAAACACTATGTGATTACTACCAAGTATTCTATAATATTAGAAACTTTGAATAAATGAGCATCATGAGAATCATCAGGGATTTCCTTTGTATCCTCATCATTATGAAATCTATTGAGATGGTTAGGGCCAATGTTATCCCACCCTAGCTTAACATTAATATGAAAGTAGAATTATTGGAAAATCATCAACCACCAAGATATCTATCTACCCAACATTGGCTTATTTACCAGATATTGTAAAGCTTGATTATCTATAATTAGTTCAAATGGGGTTTCCAAAAAATAATGTCTAAATCTTTGTAGGGCAAATATAGTAACTAGAGTTTCCCTCTCAGTTACAGTATAATTATTTTTGGCCATAGATAATTTTTTTCTTACAAAATGGATTAGATGGTCCAATCATCCTTCATAAGACTACACAAACACTACACCAACTACGGTACCTAATGCATCAAAATGCACATGGAAAGGTATAACATAGTTAGGAAAAATAAGGATCAGTGTAGTAACTAACCTATATTTTAGATCTACAAAATATACTTGGCACTCTTTTATCCATACAAAGGTAATACCTTTGCACAATAATCTATCCAATGGTGCTAAGATATTTGCATACTCTTTTATAAATTTTTGGTAATACCCCATCTAACCTAAAAAGGATCACAATTATATGGAGGAATTTGTTGGTGGCATAATTATTATCATTGAAATATTCTCTTGATCCACCAAAATTCCCTTGATGCACACCACATGGCTTAGTAGAACACCAAATGGTGTAAAAAATAAACATTTTTTTAAGTTAACTACAATCCTGAGCACTCTGCATCTTTCCAACCTTAGTCTCAATTTTTGTAAGTGTTCTCAAAATAATGAGAACACTACCCAATCATCCAAGTATACCTCCAAAAAATCATGGATAATGTCCTTGAATGCAGTTACTATAGCCTTAGAGAAAACCATAGGTACATTCTTTAAACCAAATGATATTAACTTATGTGTAAATAACCCCTATAATGTAGAAAATGTCATCTTAATTATTCCTCAACTATGATGGGTATCTAATGATACCAACTAAATCCATTAGTGAAAGAATACACCTCATGTCTTGCTACATCTTGCAACACTTCATCAGTAAATGGTATGGGAAGGGGTCATTAACATAGGCATCATTTAAAATGTGTTAGTCTCTAAAAGATATGAATCTCTCTCATTTTCTTTAGTTGCACTACCATAAGACTCACCCAGTTCACTTTTTATACATGAAATATTATTATTGCATTATACATATGGTCCAATTTGACTTTGAATTTCATCTTAATATTAGGGTTGTAAAGTAAGGTATCTTCTTGATGGTTCTTACACCTTCCTTGACTTCTAGATGCATTTACCATAAAGAAGGGTCTATCCCTTTGACTTATGAAAAATTAGTAGGAAACACATCTACGTAATCCCAAAGAATTTTAAATACTTCTAAAATTTCCTACTAATCCCAATAGTCACCAACATGCACCAATTTTGCTGTTTATTTAGACCCAATGTTCATAATTTGTTCCTTTAGAGGTTCCTAATACACTTTATGCTCTTCATCTAAAATGGACTATTGAATGGCCTAATCACACTCTTTCTCTAGAAATTTTATATATCATAGTTGGTCTTCTTCAATTTCTTCATCCATAGGTTTAATTAATATTTAATAATCTAGTTTAGGCTAAAAAAATGCATTGAGTACTAAAGAATCTTGACTAGCTAAATTTGAGTCATCCATAGGCTCATTATGAATATGATGACAAGGCTATATTACCATCTTAGTTGTATGTATATGTTTGTTCTCCATATTCATAGCTTCAATAGGGTCCCATTCATCTTGTTGATTACACTTAGCTTCCATGGTGATAACATTGATAAGTTCACAAGCATCCTCCTCTAGTTGTGAATCATAGTCATTGTACAAATTTTCCACTCATCCATGGCATATAAATGTTTTCATATTTTTTAATTGACTATAGACTAATGGATTCTCACTTTTAAATATGAAATTTTAAATAAATTATTCTACAACTAAATCTAGTGTTGTATCTCTCTATGACATTCTTGGTGAATATACTAGGTGGTAGGAAGAACCCCTAATATATAAATAAAGAAATGTGGCCAATACTTCAAATTGATTTCTTTGGCCATCCATAATTCAATGCATTGTTGAATATGGTTCTAGGGAAATTTCCCTTCCTGAAAGATGGACCATTCCTATCACACTTCTATAGGTAATTGAAATCATGTAATGATAAATATGCTCACTTCTACCCATGTCTTAGTAATGTTGTGATGTGTTTCCCACTAGTTAGATGTGACTTATTTCAATACATAATTAAGGGAACTCAACCTTTGTCTATCCAATAGTATATGCATTTGGGAGTTCATTATAAAGTTACTAATGTCTTCAATGTTAAAGTATTGAAGGATTTTCCAATTAGTCATATAAACCATGTGCAAGGGTTTAAGCCCATGATCATTTCTAGCCCAATTTAGCATGTAAGTATCATAATCACCATTGACAAAAGAGGCTCAGTCTCATGGAAGCATAAATTCAAGAGTAGGCTCAGTGAAGTCATAGGTTGTAGAACTAGATTGATATAATAGATATATATCAGACTATGTAGGTGAGTGTACAAATAGAGATCACACTTCATTTTTTTTATTTGTAAAAAAACTCAAAGGTTTTAAAGAAAACTTACCCCCTAATTTAGTAACTATTGGCTTTACTGAAGGAGAGTTATACTAGTTCATTGGCATGTTACATTCTATATCAGGTACATTTTGGGTCATAATTTACATCTAGCTATTGCCTCTCACTATATAGGGAGAATCAAGTTCCCTAGGAATTGTGTATGACTTTGAATCTCTATTAAGAGGGATGATGATTATATGATCATCTTGATATGATTCTAGTTGGTTCATTGCCATGTTAAAGGTCATATGACCATCATAGTCCCAATTTTTCCCCATCAAAGCTGGGTAGTGAGTTATATCTATCTTCATATCTATTACTTCAAAATAGGATGTAGAGTTAACTTTGAGATCTTAATCTCCACATATTCTAGACATTTTATAGGCTCTACCCTACCATAGTCTACCAAAGAAAGGGTTACATGGTTGTAACTTTAATAAGGTCTATTGATCACTTCCAAGTAGATCATGGGATCATATTAACTATGTTTCCAAAATCGAACATAGTGTTCGATATCTCATACCCTAAAAACTTTATATCTACCCTAGTATTGACATCCCGTGGATTATTTGTTTTAACAAACTAAACCATATTCTTAGGCCTTTCCTTTCACTTTTTTGCACATTCAATCAGATTGTGGAAGAGGTTGGTTATATTCTATGATATATCTTCATTTTGTAGACTATTGAGCAATTTCATCAAGTCTATCAATGCGATTAAAACCCCCTCTTATTTCATGATTCACATAATATACCCATACATCTAAACATCAAGTACATATTCATCTACTATTGAATACTCTACAAAATTTGCATAACTTATTTCATGAGCCCCTTCTCCTTTATTGGTTCTAGATAGGTATCTAATTTAGATTTGTGTATGCCAAAATCTATTGGCATCTCTAAAAGAGGTAGTCCTGTACGTGCATACTATGTTTTTATAACTTCTAACATAAATAAATTATGGTTGGGCTCAAAACTAACTTGATTAACATTCCACACTACCCAGTCTCTACATTATGCTTCCAAAATATGGTAGTCTTGAGTATCATGTTATTCAAATACTCGATAGTAATCATAGTAGGCTTACTATTATGGATTTATAGGGTAGTTACACTACACATGATTGAGTTGCCCACATAAATAAAATCTAATAGGGATTTTTTGAGCATTACCACATCCATGCTATGCACCTTCATGGTATCCTTAGACATATACCTTTGTTAGCCCAAAGTTTACTATAGTCTATGACATATTCCACCCATGTTAGCACTATTGAGTGTTATAACCACCATATTGGGGTTGATTTATATGTGGTGCCTAACCAACCTATTGTGCCTAGGAAAACATAAGATTTGAGGTAGATTGGTAAGCATTTTTTAGCAGTTGTGTAGCTTACACTCCACCATCTAAACCTTATGGTTGAAATGGATATGCATTTTGAGCCTATGCCAACCCAATTTGTGCTACACTAGTGGGATGGGTTTCCACTTAAAAAATATATTATGATGTCACTAACACTTGTTGTGTAGCTACTATAAAGACACTCTTAGTAATATATTCCTTCCACTCTTGGAGAGCCCTGCAATCCTTATCCTTATGATTAGTAGATTTCTAGAATTTAAAGTGCATAATTTATGTATTTATAACATATTATTGTAACAAGTGATAGTGAGATATTGAGTGTCCCACTATATGGTAGATGTCATATAAATCCTTACATAATTTTAAGTATTCATTCTTTTGGTGGCCTTTTTTATCACACTCAATACATTAGAAACTGGTTCTAAGTTGCTCAATAGTATTTTATGGGGATTCTAACCCCTATTAAATAGATTTGAGTGTGCTTTCTAATTATGTTTTTATCTCTATCAAGGTACCATAATCCTCTATTTTCTCCACTCTTACTATGGCTATTCTAGCTTCTACTTTATTAATAAATTTGGTGTACACAATCATAAACCATATCTTAGGTCATAATCCTTCAATGAACCAATTAACCTTATCTTCCAAGGAAAATTAAATGTTGTTGATCACATCAAAAAATCAATGGTCATTATCATGAATGGTTTCCATTTGACCTTGGTGGATTTCCTCTAGATCCTATATGGTTTGTCATGTGATTTTCTTAACCTTGAACTTTGCAGTCAACCATGTCCACACATCATCAAGGCTTGTTGTTCATGAGTGCTTAGAGAAAATGAAATACAATTCCCTTCTAGACAAGGAACCAATGAGATCATATTTATTAGTGTTTTCATATTTAATTACTTTTGTATACCATTTCATGTCACATGTTATCAAGTATTGCACCATATGTATAGTTCCATCATAGGGTACCAATGTGATAAAGGCACAGAACTATACAACCATATTACCTAGGGTCATTTTTAAAGGAAGTGTTACCTATGTTCCTCCTAATGGAGGTAATAATACTATAATTTATGGAATTTATACCTTTAAACATTTTTATGGAAGAAGTGGTGTTATCACTTGGGGAGGAGTGATCACTAATGGTATCGATGTTGATGGTCTTATATACCCAGTTGGAATATCTACAAGTACTAGTATATTTGTCAATAATGATAAGTTTTACAAAAATAGGAAATATTCTTATGATCATATAGGTGATTTAGTTTGCTTAGGTAATGAAAATTATTGACTCATCTTTGTCTTTGTAATGGTGTTCATTTATGTTCTATGCTCCTTAATGAAATTTTTGATATGTGCTACCCAATTAGTGACCTATTAAATTAATAAGGGGTCAAACAATATAGTTGAGACCTCTATTAAATAATTATTTTGTGATTTGATGAATCCTTGTGTGGTCCTTTTGAAATCAAAATCTAATAACTCTTTGATACTTTTTTTTATTCTTCCATCTCTCACTTTCTCTGACTTACAAATATATCTAGCTAAATATAAATAGGGGTTATTATATAAAATATGATCTTAAGGGATGTGTGTTGAGGGCGTGAAATTCCTCATTGTTTGATTCTCCTCATGTGAAAATTCAAGCCAATATTATGCCTAGAATTGATCATGCCTCCAAAATTAGGTAACTCTTTTATGAATGTGAAAGATGTATTTTTGAGTGACTACGATCTACTACCAGCTATCAAACTACCTACCTCTATGATTTTTCCTTTCTCATCATATTTTTATTTATTCTTAACTCATTCTTTACTCTTGTTAATCTTTGGATCTTCTTATCTCTCATTAACTCTTTCCTTTCTTACTCTTTCAGCAACTCATTCTTCCTCTTTTTAATCTCTTACAGCTATTTGATCCCTATTCCTACTTGTACCTATACTTCTAATCCTAGTCACTAATGAAGTATTTGATATATTCCACCTCTTTTGTTGTCAAAGTTATCATTCTTTATCTATAATCTTTTTCTTTTCCCTTTCATCCAGTCTCCTCATTCAGTTTCTACTGGCCAACTTTCCAGATTAGCTCCACACCATATCACATCCTAACTACACACATACCCATAACACACTAAAATATTAATCCATTGTAAATGGGTAGGGTACTATGGATTTTTCAATGACCAACATCTTGATGATAATTTATATTCATTATAGAAAAATTCCTCTAGTCCCCCACACAAATAGATCTTATGAAACATCAAAAGTAATATAACTATGAGCTATAAATTCTATTATATATCCATCTGTAGTGGTTTGTGTTTAGTAATTAATAACATGGGTCTAAACAAATTCAAGGATCTATAACTATTTTATTAGATTATCAATCCACTAAATTTTAGATGTAGATCTAGCTTGAAAACAAAACTACTATAATATCACCAACCATGTAGCAAGCAATCTCAAAAATTCACACCAAAAGATTTAATATACATCACCATATAAATGATTCTCTATGAGTAAATTTTATGTGTAAACTTAGATATCTTTTGATCCCACTATTATTCCAAATCCCTCTGACTTGGTAATCATGAGAGCATATCCTCTCTCTAGTAATCCATAATGTTTTACACTCACTATATCATTGTTAGTAGAGGTTCCTAATTTCCCAAAACTTGCTAATTATGAGGAAAATTGTGGGCGAGGTAAAGGGCCCTTAATTTATAGAAACACATATTCATAAAGACATATCATAGAAATATAAGAAAACTTGGATGTTTAGGATAGCATGATTCTCATCTGAAGTTAACCTAGATAGAGATGTAGACTTAACAATCATTACATAATCTAAAATATCCAATTACTTATAAAACCTTATATATATTGAAAGTATTATCATATGTCATACATAAAATCTATGAAGGTGCTATAGTAAAAATTCAATTACACAACCATAGAAACTTTTAATTACTAAGCAAAGATCAACCTATTATTTTGCAATTTTATAAGATGCCTCTATTACATGGATCTAATATCTATTTCTCCAATGTCTAACTCCTTCCAACTCTTTGTAGTTTTTGTTTATATAAAATACACTATCTTTATCTTAGACACATTGTTACAATATACTATGTTTGGAATACTTAACAATAATAACATTATTATAGGCTTCTTAAGTTAGTGCAATCCAAATCCATGCAATGTATTCAAAAGGAATATGATTAATGACTAATTATTCCATTTGTGCTGACCTAGTAGACTACTAACATGTCCTAATGATGTGAAGGCACCTTCTGTACATAATTTCCCAATAATCAAATGGGTGACACTAGTGAAATCTCTAATAGGAATTATAACTTCCAAAGATACAATAGGCCTCTCAATAATCCTAATAGTAATAGTGAGCCCCCTTTGAGAAAACTACCTAAGATCAATATTTATGAAATGGCCTTACCTAGCAAGAGTTGAGTGTACAATACTAATAGACATGGAGAACTTGATTATGTTGAGTTTCTTCATGCATTCAAAGCTATTTGGAGTTAGATGGAAGGATTTAATAATTCTAATGATGCCTCTGAAACACTTGAACCTATCCTCATGGTTGAAACTTATGGCTTCCCCAACCAAGATGAGAATGAACTAGAAGACAATGTTGAAGAGGTGTATGCTTTCTAGTTGTACCAAAAAAATAATGCCTTGAGGATAAAATTTCAAAACCCACCTCTAACAACTTCCACCCCACCTAATAAACTAGATACACCTCCTGAGAGTAGGATAGGCAATAACCCTCGACACTCAAAAGGTAAGGAGAGTCCACAAGTAATATAATCTCCTTACACCATGTCAATAAAAGGTAGATACAACATAATGGAAGACATGAATAATATCAAGGCAAACATAACATTGCATGAGCTTACACAAATCACTAAACAACATGATTTTTTGTTGAAGCTACTAAATGAAAATCCTATTTTTGGAAAGGCTAAACAAGATCATGTAAATGTAGTGATGTATAAGAGTAATAATGAATTTCCACCATTCTTGTTAACTATTAGACTCTTTGGTAATAATCTTTATAATTGCTTACTTGATTTTAGTGATTCAACTAATATTATTCCTCTAGGAATTTATGATAAATTAGGGTTAAACCAAGTTAAATCTGAGAAGATGCTAGTATAGTTGGACAAGTCAAGAGTAAAAGTGATTGGTGAACATCCATATGTAGCTAACTCATGAGTCATGAATCTAAAAATTCATTGACATTTATGTTTTTAACATACCCAAAGCTTATGGAATATTACTAAGTTATGACTGGACTAAATCCTTGAATGTATACATATCCATAGATTGTTGTCACATGTGGCTACCTTGGAATGGGACCCCAAATTAGATTAATATTGATAAGGATCCCAAGATTAAATATGATGATAGAGTACAATTCCAAAAATGAAAAGGTAAACTACCTATCTTCTGACCTAGGTGTTTATACTATGAAAACCACTAACATTATTGTAGGTGATAGTAAGATAAAATAAGAATAAATCAAAGGTCTTTGGACATTTCACTTTGATGGTGCATGAGCTAAAAAGGCCCAAGCATAAGAGTTGTGTTAACAAACCCTAAAGGAAAAGAGTATCTATCTTCTTATAGATTATATTTCTCTTTCACAAATAACTTAGTAGAATATGAAGCTCTTATTTTAGGACTTCAATTTATAATGAGACATAAAGTTATAGAAATATTAGTTTATGGTGATTCTAAACTAGTTTTGAATCAAATTAGAAGAATATATCAATGTAAAATTTCTTGTCTAAGAAAGTATAAATTTAGATCTTGGGATCTAATTGAGTATTTTGACTCATTCAACATTGTTTCCTTACTTAGGGAATAGAACTAGTTGGTAGATGCTCTAGTTTTAGTTATAGTAAACCTAGTGCCTCCTAAGGCTTTGAACTTACATGAATTTAATGTAGAGATAATCTCATTCCCCTCTATATTAAATAATGTCAATCAATTCCTAGTGTTTGATGATGACCAATAGATAGTTGACTTCTTATGAAATTTTGGTGTATGTTAATCTCATATCATTGATGAACATGATGAAAGTTTTCAAGAAAGTTTGAAGGATAATGAAGATGGAGTAATCCATCTTAAAGAGAATCAAATCCCTAAAGGCATGATCTCTTTGGAAAGAATTTTTGACCTAGACAAGAAAGGAAATGAGCCTAAGAAGCCCAAAGTAAGTGGAAAGGAATACAAACAAGTCAACATGGGAAGTATTGAGAATGAACAAAATGTCAACATTGGTCTATTTTATATCAATGAATAACTTAAGAAAGTTATTTCCCTTATGACAAGGTTCAAGGACATCATTGCTTGGTCATATGATGACCTTAGGATATTTGATACTAGTGTGATTACTCACACTATCCCATTTAGGGAAACCTATAAACTTTTGAGGCATAGTCAAAGACAAGTAAATCTAGTGCTAAAACCTTTGATTTATAAAGAAGTGAATAAATTGCTTGATGGAAGGATAATTTTTCCTATACAAAACACAACGTGGTTTTCCAACCTTATGCTAGTGTAGAATAAGAATAGATAAATTAGACTTTATGTTGATTTCCATCACTTAAACAGATCTTTTGAAAAGGATAATTATCCCTTTCCATTTTTGGATGAAGTCATATAGATAGTAAGTGGATCTAGAATGATGTCATTTTTGGATAGATTTTTTAGCTACAACTAAGTCCTATTAAACAAGAATGATAGGATGAATACTATCTTCATAATTAAATGGGGAACATTTTCCTATAAATGAATTCCATTCAAACTTATCAACACAAGAGTAACTTTATAGTGAGTAATGGACTATGCATTTCATTAGCTAATAAGAAAATGAATTATTATATACATGAATGGTCTAAAACTTTTCTCTAAAAATGGGGGAGATAATATGATGCATTTAGAACAAGTGTTGGAGAAGAGCAAAAGGTATGGCATTTCCTTAAACTCTAATCAAATAATATTTTGTGTGATTAAAGGTAAGATCTTAGGACATGTGATCACTCAAGATGTTATGACCACAAACCTTGATAAAATCAATGCAATTTCAAAGGTAGAATTTCCAAATAGCAAAAGGGATTTAAAATATTTCTTTCACAAAATCAACTTCATAAGAAAGTATATTTCTAGTTTTGCGAAAATAGTGAGACCACTCAACACTATGTTAAATAAATATTCAAAGATAGAATGGATTGTGGAAGCAAAGAAGGCCTTCCAGGACATCAAGGACATTATTGTTCAATATCTTATCCTAATAAGTCCTGATTTTAGTAAAGATTTCTATCTATGTTATTTTGATTATAATAATACTATCATTATTATCTTAACACAAAAATAAGATGAAAAAAATCATCCTATAGCCTTTATGAGTACCAATATGAAGAATTTTAGGTTAAACTATACTTCTTGGACAAGCAAGCTTATGTTCTAGTAAAGGTTGTAAAGAATTTCAGATACTACATTCACAAGAATAAGACATACACCATAGTGTCTGATCTAGTTGTTAAGCTAATGTTGGGATACAATGAACTTGGAGAAAGAAGAGGAAGTGGATGACCAAGCTTCAATAATATTAATTAGAGATAAAATATTCTAAGTTAATAAGGGGGCAAGGTCTAATTCAACTCATTACAAACACTGATCCTCATATTGATGTTTTTTAGGTAGAAGAGAATAAAGTACTTAGAGGAGATTGGTATAAGGCATTAATCATTATTTTTTGCATGGATCATCTCCCGCACACCTTAAAAGGGATAAAAAAAATCCCTTAGGTTGAGATCATCTTACTTCATGATCAAAAGAGGATTCCTCCATAGAAATAACTATGAATGAATTTACCTAAGGTGTGTTTCTAATGTCAAATCAATAGAGATCATGGATAATTTCCATGATAAATAAGGAAGTTTTCACTCTTTAGGGTGCACCACAACACATAAGATATTGGTTGGCTATTATTAGTCAACTATATTCAAAGACGTACATGCTCATGTATGAAAATGCCACCAATGTAAAGTATTCAACCAAAGAGAGGTAAAGTTGCCATGCCTTTAAAAATAGTAATCGAGGCAAGGCCATTCACATAATGGGGCCTAAAATTTATAGGATTAATCAATCTAAACTCCTTAGTAGGACACAAATTTGTACTTATTACCATAGATAATTACACTAGGTGGATCGAAGTAGTGGCCACCAATAATAATAGAATGATTGATGTCATCAAATTCTTGGAAGAAAAAAATATCACTCTGTTTCAGACACCATTATCTTTGGTATGTGATAATGGATCAACCTTTGCCTTAACTGAGTTTATTGAATGGGCATATGATGATTAGATAGTTATCGAGTTTGCCTCAAAATACTACCTTCAAGGTAATAGAGTGGCTATATACACTAATAAAAACTTGATGAATGCCATCAAGAAGTTTTTATAAAAAAACCTAGAGAATGGAAATCCCTACTCAAATATGCTCTATGGGCAAAAAGGACAAGATATGATCAAGTACTCAAGTCATCCCTTTTATTACTAGTTTATGGGTAACAACCTATATTTCCCATTACATTAAAGCTACCTACTTATTATTTCATGGTTGAGTACATGGAAGATGATGACAGAGTGTAATATAGGATACTAAACAGCATTTAAATGGAAGATGATAGAGATTGATCACTAAAAAACATTAATAAGCATCAGAATGTTGTGGAAATATGGTTTGAAAAGCAAGCTAAGATCAAATAATTATAGATCTTATACTTAATCCTAATGTTGGAAAAGGCCCATGAGAAAAAATGACAACATGACAAGTTCACTCCCCTCTAGATTGGAGCCTATCAAGTAGTAGTAATACTAGGTGAAAAGACATTTAGAATCAAAGATTTGCAAGGGATTGACCTAACCTTACCAGTAAATGGGATATACATGAGGCACTAATTTTATAATGTTTTATTTAAAATTACACAAGGATATTAAGACTTGTTTAGAGTTAGAGTAGGTAGGAGTAGTGTAGGTTCCATTTCTTACTTTTCTTTCTTGTTTCCTTTCCTACTTTCCTTATTTGTTTTCCTATTTTGTTCTTTCTCAATTTTCATTTGTTTATTTATTTCTTGTCATGTTTTGTAGTTTAGCAATAAGTCCTTTGGGAAAATATCTCTAACTCAATTTGTATCAACCAAATCCTAAAATAGGAAGAAGGGATTATTGATCTTAAATAATTGGTAGTCCAAATCCTGGAAACCACTATCATGGTTCTAATTTATAAAAGTTCAGTGGGGTTAATTACCAAATTAGTTTTATTATGAAGACCCTAAGTTATTTTAGGGCAGTAATATAGTTCAAATGATTGAATATTTGCTTGAACAATATTTTGAACCTATGTGGACTATCATAATGTCACATAAATTCACTAAATAAAATGCACGGGCAAAGCTTGTTATATAAGAATGACTAGTACTCAGACTATGTCTTGACACAATCCTTACACCTAGTTAATTATTATTCCCAACCATTTTAGTTTATGAACACAAGTATAAAAAATATATGATACACCAATGAAGTGAAATCATAAACTACCTCATCTTCTATAAATGGTGATTTAGGTAATCTCTATTAGGGCTATGGATGCCTAGCTGGTAGTAGATCAAGGCCTAGAGTAGATCCAAAGGTATCTCTGTCAGGGTTATGGATGCTTGGTTGGTAGTAGATCAATGCCCAAGCCATCCATAAATAAACAAAGCATTATTATATAAAACCTAAAGAATGCTTAAGTCATTTCATATTATGATGTCTTGAAGCTTGAAATTTACCATTTATGAACCCAATGGTAATGTTTAATGAGCTTCAAAGAACACACATGGTATGATTTTATACAATATTTAAAATCTCTTTCCAACTTGTGATCTTTCATCTAGTTCTAACAGACAACTTTGATACTAACTGAAAGTCCTAATGAGAGGATTAATTTATGATTCATATTTGAGTAGAAGATCTAGATTCTAACATTTTATAATATTTCCCCACATAGGTATCCATTTGTTAATACTCAAATACCCCTATTCCTAGAATGGGGATCTCCCATCTTAATTTTCCAAAATTTCCTAAAACATTAAGCTTGATAAGTCATTTTACTACATAGAAAATTGGTTTAATACTTCCTAGAAATTTTTGGTCAATCATTCATCTTACAATACAAATCAGCATGTAGAAACATTTAAATTTTTTCAAGTGTCTTATCTAGTTTTCATTGAAATAGAAAATAATTAATTATGAAGTTAATTAAAAATGTGTAGACATGATTCACTAATAATATTCCATCTAGTTCCCAAATTAGCATGAATGTAATAAGCTTTTTTGAATCTCATTGGACTAACCTTACATTTCGTTTAAAGCTTTTACTTTCAAAGTTTACTTTAAACTCCTTTTAATGTCTTGGTAGTCCTGAGAAATGTAGCAAGGAAGAATATACCTCTTGAAATGAGTCTCAATCAGGAAATAAGGAAAGAAGACATAACAAAGCCTTATCTCCCACCAAATCATGGGAGAGTATCCAATGCTGATTATAAGGAGAAAGAATAAAAAGAAGAGGATGTACTCCTCTCATAAAAAATAGACCCTATAAGCCCCCACTTTAGGTTACTTCAAATGGGCAAGACATGCCTCTAAGATCTAAACAAGGAGAGTCAAGAAACTAGCCTATCCCCTCACAAGAACCTACAATATCCATTATATCTATTGAGGAGGCTACCATAGAAAACTTGGGCCAACTGGGTCCCAATGTCATTGATCTTGAGGAAGGGAAATAATGAATTGAGATCTCATTATAAGGACTACATGAATTAGCTAAGAGGATTATTGAAAATGCTTATACAAGGAATGGGTCCCCCAAAAAATCAATGAGAGGAGTAGTGTTTCCATCATTATCTTCCCAAACTCCCAATGTAGGTAAACAACATTTCCTTCCTTCCCTATTATTGGTTCATTTACAACTTACCCTACCTTTGATATTGTTCACTTTCCCATGTTCATATCCCCCACTACTATTTACCTTAGAGGCACCATTACCCAGTTCATCTCCCATGCCACTACCAACATTCCACCTCCACCAAGCTCCCAAATCACTAATGTTAGCCAAGCTATGGGTTATACCTCTTCTTAAGATACCACTATTAGTGCATCACTCGTCCTTGGCTCCTTCACATCTGCCAAGCCATTAAAACCCATTCCAAAATCATTAACTTAGAAGTAACCACTCTACCCCACCATAATAGCTAAAATGATTGGGCCTTCAAAATTTATCTCATTTATTAGAGACATGGTCCTAGCTAAATACTTATTCTATCCATTTGGGAAATTGGAACCCACCAATTTATATATCCTGGCTACATCCCTAGTTTCTTCCTCTTCCTAGGCACTCCCATTACATCCACCTCCCACAAAACCATCATATTCATCTAATCCAAATTGGGTAAGGGACATGATATAAAAAATAAGGTAAAGAAGGCCTTAGGTAAGCCAAGATGCAACCCAAGTTGACATGAGATTTGATGCGGCCATTGGAGCCATGAAGAGAGTGGTGAGGAGACAAGAAGAGTAACCACAATCAAGCTCAACTATGATATATAAAAGTGAAAATCCACTCTTTACTTTGACTATGAAGATGAAGGTTAGCCCTAGAGAGGTACAATAATATTAAGAGGATCCTATATCCTTGGTACAATCACAAGTAGAATCAACTATTGCCTCAATAAAGGGGATGCAATAGGAACTAAAGAGGATAAAATAATAAAAACTACTTAATGTGCTAGATAAAACCCTAATCTCAATAATCAATGTTATGATAAATGTTTTTAACCTCTAAAAATTAATGAAGAAGAGGCAAGGAGATGGGATCCATCAAGCCAAGGAGGTTATGAATATTGACCAAAGTCTTGTACTCTATGACACCAAATTAGAAAATTTTGTAAGAGTGGCAAAAAATAACAAGTTTCCTAACCTCAAAGTTTTGCCTCTTGAATATTATGCCTACACAGACCATCCTCATGAATAGGAGGGAAATTTTGAAGACATGGTTGACTAGATTAAGGATGCAGACACATCTTTTGAGAAAATTGAATTTAAGATACCCCACTTACTAAAGGATGCCATGATCACTAGAGTGACCAAGCCTGATGGCTCCTTCATGAATGATCAAGATTTTAGGGCACAGATGAAGGTCTTCATTGCATGGTTCCAAAAAGATGTGGCTAGTGACATGATGGATATCGAGGTGATATAAATTATGAAATTTTCCAACTAGAGGTTACAAAAGGTAGAGGTAAATAAAGAGGCACTCAGGCCAATACACATAAAACATGATAAGCTAATCTATGGCATGCTTGATTTACTTAGGATAATTATCCTAGATTTTCTTTGAAAGATAAAGAATACGAATAATATTCTTAACTATGGACTAAGGAGGAGGAAAAAATAAGTATAAGTAACATCAATAATAGCAATAAAAAATCCAAAAACCACCTTCAGGCCCTTGGGAATATTCAGTTATGTCTTGTATTTTTGAATTAGGAATATTAATTTAAAATGTAAAAAATTTAGGCCACTTGGATGTATTTGGGCACTTCTTATGGGCCCAATTGAACACATATTATAAATTTTGGAGCTTATAAGTAGGGTTCATCTCCTCATTTGTAATAAAAAAACATTAAAAATAATAATATAAAAGCTAAAGAATTTGAGAGTCTGTCTGCAGTGTTATTTCATGTCATTTTGTGACTTCTAAATTCTCACATTTAAGATGTATGATAGTCTCCTTTTTATAATATAATTTTAAAATTACATTTAATTTATGCATCTATTATTTTGAGCTTAACAATAGGCTGACAAATTTGATAGTATACATGCTCTATTTTCCTCTCATTTACTACTAGATATGCTTATGCAATTTACTATGAGTTATCTTTATGTAATGTATTCTATTATACATATGCATTTTCCTTCCTTATAATATTCAACTACATTTATATAGCTTAGGTCAATTATGATAGGGTTAGCAGATGTTAGTTTCATGTATTTTTCCTTAAAAATTATCAAAATTAGTAGTTTTATGCATCTTAAACACAACCTCTTTTCTGCCCTACCCTACTTTCTCTTGGATCTACCCATGAATAACCTTAGCTTAGATCATGATGTATATATCCATTTTCCCTTTACATTTTGGGTAATAATTGGAAAACATTAAGATAATTCAAAAATATTAGCTATAAATCATGTCATTGCATAACATCTACTATCCATACAGTAGGGTCTACTTACAAAATTTGAAGTGGTGATCACATCTCTCTTATTTGTGTTATTCCAAGTAATAGTTGTATAAAAAAATTAATCCCCAAGTCACTTCATGACTTAAAATTGAGTTTCTTACTTTCCCCTTGTTCCCTAGTGACAAAAGGAACACTAAAAGTGTATCAATAGTTACCATTATACATTCTATCATAAATATATCTATATTGGAAACATACATATGACTGCAAAAGATAGGTAATACATACATAATAACTACATATATGATTTTTCGATCTTTAAACTTAGAATAATATGAAATAGATATATTTATAGAAATATGGAATAATATTAGTGTTTTCTATTCCAATACAAAATAATGTTTAGGAGTAATAGACATCCAAGATATTCTTATACTGATGTTACAAATATATTACACTGTCTTTATTTTATACACTATTCTTATAAGATCATAGGTGGTAATACTATTATGCTATTATTATAACATATTTATAAATATAATATACTTAAATGATGATATAATAGATATTTTACTTAAATAGAATGTTCATACACAATTTTGATGTAATACCAAAAGTTGTAATAAAACCATTTTAGCTATTTTTATCAACATAAACTGAATTATCATTCATGGTATATCTATTTGGTCTAGCAAGACCACAACTCCCAATCCCATTGATGGAGAGTGGATGTAACCCATCTAACACATATAACATAATTACATATATTGGTATTTATATTTTATAATTTTACTTCGTAACCAAATTGTTGTATATGTAGTATACTTTTTATAATATATAGATCACTACAATTTAAAAATAACATTTCAAAAATAAAGTTGATGAAGTAATATTACCAAAAATAACTATCACTTAGATAACTTACTCATATTATAGTACATCACTAAGTTGTATATTGCTTAAGTCACTACCTATATACCTATTTTTCTAGAATGACTCCTATATCACTCAGATCACCCTAATCATGCAGTCATCTAGAATGACTCTAATATCACTCAGATCAACCTAATCATGTTGTTAGATATTATTGTGGTAAATAAATATTAATATTTACAAGCATACTTTAGAAGCAATAACAGTACATTGCCAACTTCTCAACTTTCTAATTGTTCATATTTGAATTACATCTCCCAATCACCCATTACTCGATGGCTTAATTTCATGATCCTTGCTACCAACATATAGAATGATATTATCACTCATTTATTATCACTATAGTATGCTATTATATGATATTATAAGTAGATATAGCTTAATTAGATTGATGGTTTATTATTAGGATTACATAATTAACTATGAACATTGTTGTAGTTATATTGAGCAAATAGTACACTACAATGTTGAACTATGAACAATACACTAAAAAGATTCTTATCGATGGCTCAAATATTATCACTATAGTTTTATAAGTAGATAATTATTTATAATTAAATTAAGATTATTATACAATATCTTTATAAGTCATAGTAGACTTAATATGTATAATATACTTATTATATCTATAACATATCCAAATGACTACATCTTATAATAAGTTTATATTTTTAAAAAGCATGGAGTATAGTTCATAAATACTAAGGACACTATTATAAAATAATTGCATATTATTCAATATATATATATATATATATTGAATATATATATATATATATATATATATATATGTATGTATATATGTATGTATGCATGCATGCATGTATGTATGTAGTGATATTTATTTAATTTACATAAGTGTGTCGATGTGTATATAATATCCTCCTTATGATGTAAACTATATATAAAAACTAACTACTGAATTGGGTCTTTAGAAAGGAAAACCATACTAGTCTTTGTAGAATTGTTGATATACTGAGGTTCACCTAAGAAATTTATATCAATTCCTAGACTATATATACATGCATACATACATATATGCATGCATACATACATACATACATACATACATACATACACACATGCATACACACACACACACACACACACACACACACACACACACACACACACACACACACACACACACACACACACACACACACACACACACACACACACACACACACACACACACACACGTGCACACACACACACACACACACACACACACACACACACACACACACACACACACACACACACACACACACACGTGTGTGTGTGTGTGTGTGTGTGTGTGTGTGTGTGTGTGTGTGTGTGTGTGTGTGTGTGTGTGTGTGTGTGTGTGTGTGTGTGTGTGTGCGTGCACATGCATGCATGTATGCATGTATGTATTCATGCATGTATATATAGTCTAAGACCTGATATAAATTTCTTAGGTGAACCTCAGTATTTCAAAAATTCTAAAAAGACTAGTATGGTTTTCCTTTCTAAAGACCCAATTCAGTAGTTGGTTTTTATATATAGTTTACATCATAAGGAGGATATTATATACAAATATACATACTTATGTGAATTAAATAAATATCACTATATATATAAGTCTTTACATATATACTCAGTGTATAAATTAATAAGATTATACACATAAATTTTGTTAAACTTCTAATAAAATCTCAACTACTCCACCTACTTGGAAGTTTGGAAGGACACGCTCTCAATGTTGCCTTCTATTTATCCTTTCTCTTCTTCCATTCTCTGTGTTGTACCCTATCCTATTATTTGACTCCATTTACCCCCTTCTAAAGAGTATGGTGGCACTTTACCTTGAAGCTTGCATTTTGTTCTATTTTTATTCATTTCCTAAAACTTCCAATTTTGATGTGTTTTATTTCTTATGAATATATTTTTCCTTAAAATATTTATTATATATCTTTTTGTTTTTCTATATTTTCATTTCCCTTTGTTAAGTTCATGTTTGTTTTATTTCATTTTTATAAAAATAATACTATATAATTTTCTAATATCCACATGATATGTTGAAATGTGCTAATTATAACAAACTTATTTCATTTACTACTAACTTAGTATAATAAATAGTTTTCATGATTTAAAGATAATATGACTAATATAGAGTTAGTTTTAGTCCTTAGATTTATCTATTTAACTAGTCACCATCATGATTGCTATAGTAATACTAGGGTCATTCTTAATGTTTTAATTCATAATTACATGACTTACACACATAATACCACCACACAATCACATGATATTAATTATACATAATCCATAAACTAAGCTAACACACAACCAACATGAATAAATAATTATCTAAATGCAACTTCAACACAACCACATTAATGCTAAAAATGTAAACCATGCATCTAACATGTACATACTAATGTGGTGTGTATAGGGTTTTAGCCATTTGTCTATCATCCTTCAACAAATCCATCTACATCACATTATCTGATGATGCTCTATCTCCATCAAGATCTAAGGGACGAATCTCTCTTGTGTCCAACTCATGACAAATAGGTAGTTAGTCTATTTCATCATGACATATATACATCATAAAATATAGCTAAAATAACAACTCAACATGGTCATGAAATAAGAATATACACTAAAAATAACTCATAACAATGTCATCATGTAATCTAGCAACATAAAACTACCCCATATCAACATATGACTTACAACTTAGTTAGTAATAATCAGATCAAATTATCAGCTATAAATAATTGATAGATAATCAAGTAAGTTTACTTAGCGAGGAATCAAGATGTAACATACTTTCCCCCTAAATATATTCATTATCCTAGATGAATCTTGTTCAAACATAAGTTCTAAATTAAAAATATTTTTAAATAAAGAAATAATATAGTATAAAGTATCAAATCAAGTAAATAAATGTGTAAATTACCTATAAAACTCATCATAGTTCTCTCAAGTAGTACTATTCTCAGATTATTAGTACCAAAAGACCCTACACCATGACATCTATCTATTATGAAAATAAGGTCTCTGAGTGTCACTTAATTTAAATGGTTCTATCATGACCACCCTAGGGTCCAAAACTAGTAAGACAAGCCTATATGCATAGAATTGACCACTTCTAATACCTCAAAGGGTTTTGCATATCTTGATAAAAGTTCTACTAACTTCTTGAATTTAAACTTCAACTAAAAGCACATGAAATCATCATAAAATCTAAAAAAATGGCTAGAAAGAGTTACATAAAACCTCCCAATCCCTCTACACATCTATCCTAGAGAGTGTTTTTCTCATTCTAGAGAAAAGTGTTTAGGGAACCTGGCAAGAATGATGTGTATAAGTTATACCATCACTACTTCATGTAGCTCTTGATAAGTATAACATGTCAATAATTTTTCTATTCCACATAGATCTTGACAAGTATGATGATGAGTAGGAGCAATAAATACTACATTTCTAATGTATACAAAATTAAGCAATCAACATTCCATAGTATACATGTACATGGCCATATGATTAAATTTTACAAGTCCATCTACCAAATCTTGGATTTTACAAGATCTCTTTTTAGATCCAAAATCAATAAATACTAAGTCAATGTGAGATTAAATAATATCCACTCTCATTTATTAGTACTCACATTCCTAATTCACCAATTATCCCTTATATCTCCATGACCTGATGATCTCTAAAATGTGCACAAGGTTCAATGAATCATTAATCCATACTAATAGATCACACAAATTAATGATATATGATAAATAATTTAATATGTACCAACTTACATTAAAATAAAAATCATACAGGATTTCCAAAATTTTATTAAGTTTCTACTAGCCAACCATAACTAGTATCATATTTCACAGCTTAATCTATTCTGTTATACTCATAGTTAAGAGGAAATAATGTTAAAAATAACATAACATACAAAGTATAAGGATCACCCCATCCTTACAACCTTATAAAAGGAACAAGTGAGATAATTCCTCCTTGCTTATTTGATTAGTTACACAATAAGTTATAAGTTTATCTCAACCTCTTAAACTATCAAGATGTTTCTTGTATCCTATTTCATACTCACTTTAGGTGAAAGATACATAAATGTCTCATCAAAATAACACGTTTTAACAAGGATGATAATAATACTAATCTAATCTTGAATAATTAATAACATAATAATTAAAACCAATTTATAATTCTTAATGTAGAACCAATATAAATTCAAGTTTCACCACTCTATGTGGCCAAAGTTCACAAGTTTAAATAAAGTATCATTGTAAAGTATGACTCTAAAAATCCATAATTGGAAAGTATTGAACTAACATCTCAATAAAAAAATTCTTAAATGCCCTAAAATGGTATGAAGAAAACACTGCAATGCATGATGCCATAATCACTACCTACTTACCAACTCTATAAGTGTAGTATCACAACCTATTTATATAACTCAAAGGAAAAATATTAACCAAAAATTCATCAGTCCATTCCATTCCTACAAATTCTCTATCAACAAGAAGTGAAAGACACTATCCCATGATATCCATGGATTTTTTTCAAAATAACATTGCAAAAGCAAGTTTCTAGTTAAGGAAACACTAAATCAATATCATGAAAAGATGAATCTCTTAGTGGGCTTATAACTATGTCAAAGGAGGGTGAGAGAGTAACAACTCACCTCTATAATAGTTATGAGAGATGACACTTCTTCCCAATCCATATAAATATATAGGGTGCCAACTCATGATCCAACTCCTAACACATTGGAATCATCCACAAAGATAACTACACTCCACTACAAGGAGAATTACCACCACATTAGGTGGTGCCAATCTAAAAGTAGTCTTATAGGATTTCCCACTCCTAGGATTAGTTTATATAAGACATAAAACTAATTTACATATACTTAAGTGAGAATCATGCCATGCATTTTTAAACACTCGTAACACAAAACAAAAATGTTGAATGTGATTTGATTAATAGGTAAGAATGTAATCATTCTCAAGATGTTTGATCTACTTGATAAAAAATACTATAAGAATCTCTTATTCATGAATCAATAACTATGTTATTCACTTACCTACCCAAATTTATTATACAATCATCATCATTGAGACACTCAATAAACCAACCATTTAATAACTCTAAGAGGGTACATGTGCTCGTAAGGGTACACACTCAATGTACCATAAAATATTTCATGGATGTCCATTATATACAATAGCCATAAGGCATACTGAGTATTTACTAAATCTCTCAAGTCCAATCATGATGTAACATGATTCTACATAAGACACTTATAAGTAAAAAATACACTTCACTTAACTAGTACAATACTACATGTCATTAGGTCTACATTGGTGAACAAAAGGACACAAAAATGTTAATGGATTCATTAGGTCCTAGAGTTTGAGCCACCTTTATGATACCATATGTAACAACCCCACTAGGTTTGATTTATAAAAACATGATAATTTTTTTTAAATTAATAAACTCTTTTATTAGACTTCACCATGATAATCCAATTAGTGATCTAGATAAAACACTCTAAGTATGTTAAATATAATTAAACACGTGACATCTAAAAACCATTAATCATGATCAACATATGAAATGCATCATAACCAAATATTAATGTAATTACAAATATCTAGCCATGGTTGGTACACTAATACAACTACTGCTACCATAGTACAAAAAACTAAATAATTACATTTAATAATAAATATACTATAATGTACACAATATAAGATACAAAGCTTCATAGAGCATGAGTTCCCAAACTATAGTATCTATGACAATCTCAAGTGTCATCTCCATGTGAGTATTACTATTGGGAGTGAGAACATCATCCAAGCACTTTTACACACCAACCATGGACCATCAATCCCATAAAAAATTCCTATTAGCGAATAGTCCTCCCTTCATGGATGAGTAGATAGTGATGGTGTGGAAATCCAAAGAGACAAGTTAGTACCCATGTGTTGTATGATTTATAAAACTAAACATCTATTGTATCATAAATAAACTTGTTATAACAAGATATCACACAAAAATATAAATCATACACATGAAATAAAAATGTATCACTAACATTACTTGGCCCAAGTTTTTCAATATTTATTTATCTCTAAGATCAGTAAATTTCATACACACCACTTGATCGGATTACCTTCATATGGCATTGTGATGCTAGTAAGCTTGTGAAGTCCATCTCACTACTTACTCAACAACAACAATGTGTAATTTGGTTAATATAAATATAACCAATAGTTTCATACAGGTTACTTCCTAATAACAATCACAAAACATGATAAATATAATATATATCAAAATGCATACATTTATTTCATCAAACGTATGAGTGAATCTAAACATAATAATTATATTTTATACCACCCAGCTATAACATACATTTAGACTAGTTTTCAAACTTAATACACTCTATGACATCCCATAATATCATAGCTCATTATACATGAGCATAAATAATCAATTACAAAAAATTAACCTTATAATTCAAGAATCAAATGTCTCATAATCTTAAATAATAGAAAAATAAGTATAGATTATACCAACCGAGTATATCCTAGGTTTAGACTACATAATCCAATCTCCATAAGTAGATTCAAGTATAGTAATAACACAATCCACCATTTTTACTTACACACTAATTACTTTCAAGTAGTTAGTCATAATATTTATAGATAACCAATTATAACATAATCTTCATACAAACAAATCATTCTATTTTTTTGGAGATTGTTTTCATATGGTTATAGTTTTTGATCCCTAAGAAACTTTGTCTTATTTTAACCATTCATTTCTATAGGTATATTTATTATATATGAGTATTTTTACATCATAATATGAACCATATGTAAGTACTCAAATGATATGTAAATACTATATCAATGTTTGTTTATATTTATAAATCAAGGACTCCCTATGATTTCAACAATCTTTAAAACTTTCATGTTCATAAATATTTTAATGATATATAAGGGATTCAATAATGTAAAACTCCATCATATTTTTTATACATAACTAAATAGACTTTCATCTTAATATAAACAAAGTGTATATAATTCATACTCAAACTATCAAGACTACATAGTCTTTCATATTAGGGTTTACAAATAAACATTCAACAATATCCAAATTACTCTTATATGATACACAAGATTTTCATCTAGTACATAGATATAAGAATCACCAAAATTCATGAAAATATACTATTAAAAATCTATACTTATAGGCATGAATCCCAATATATTTATATATATAATCCACCATACATATTAGTACACCCATAATACATATCGTATACACTAGCCAATAATTCTTAATGGGTGTAAGTGGACCATGATACAATATACTCATCATTAACAATACATAATGCCAAGACCTATGGCTATGTATCATCCTTATATTGACCTCATGTTAATCCATATTCCTCTCTAAAAAAGTTATAGTGAGAATTAGCCTGTATGTTAGATTATTCAAACATAAATACAATATTATAAAATTAATATACATCCTCAATACATTATCTAGATCTTCTCCATCATAGCTTAGTTATCTGACATTACTTGTCACTTAATTGGTTACCATTATATATTTAGTCATAAAATATAGCTATATTATAAACATACATATTACTACACAAGATAGGTAGTATATACAAAATAACTACATATATGAATTTTGATATCTTTATATTTAGCATAATACATAATAACTATCTTTATAGTGATACAAAATAGTATTAGTGTTTTCTATTCCAATACAAAATAGCATTTAGGAATAACTAATAGACATCCAAGATATTCTTATATCGATGTTATAAATATATTACACTATCTTTATTCTATAAACTATTCATATAAGATGTTATGTGGAAACACTATTATGTTATTCCTATAGCATATTTATAAATATAATACATTTAAATGATGATATAATAATTACTTTACTTAAATAGAATATTTATACACAATTTTGATGTAATACCAAAAGTTGTAATAAAACCATTTTAGTTATTTTTATGAACATAAATTGAATCATCAATCACAATCTATCTATTTGGTTTGGTAAGCCCACAACACCCAATCCCATCGATGGATAGTGGTTGTAACCCATCCAATATAGATAACATAATTACATATCATGGTATTTATATTTTATAATTTCTTTTGGTAACTAAATCATTGTATAATAAATATACTTTTTATAATGTATAGGTCAATCCAATTCAAAAATAACATTTCATAAATAAAATTATTGAAGTAATATTACCAAAAATAACTATCAATCAGACAACTTACTCATACTATAGTACATCACTGAGTTGTATATTATTTAAGTTGTTGCCTATATACCAATTTTGATATAATGATTCCTATATCAATCAGATCACCCTAATCACATAGTCATATATTACAATAGTAAATACAAATTATTATTTTCTTTCATACTTTGGAAGCAATAATAGTATATTGTCAACTTATCAACCTTCTAATTATTCATATTTGAATTGCATCTCCCAATCACCCATTACCTGATGACTTAATTTGATGATCCTTGATACCAACATATAGAATTATATTATTTCTTATATATTATCACTATAGTATCATTATAGTATGAAATTATAATTAGATATAGATTAATCATGTTGATGGTTTATTATTAGGATTATACAATGAACTATGAACATCATTATAGTTATATTGAGTGTAATAGTACAATAGCCTGTTAAACTATGAGAAATACACTAAAAAGATTCAAACCAATGGATTAAATATCATCATTATAGTTTTATAAGTATAACACTATCTACAATTAATTTAATATTATTATAAAATATATTTATAAGTCACAACAAACTTAATATGTATAATATACTTATTATATCTACAACATATCCAAATCACTACATCTTATATTAAGTCATTATTTTTAGAAAGCATGTATTATAGTTTGTGAATACTCATGTCACTATTATAAAATCACTACATATTGTTTAATTGATATATATATAGAGCCTAGAACCTAATATAAATTTCTTAGGCAAACCTCATTATTTCAAAAATTCTACAAAGATTGATATGGTTTTCCTTTCTAAAGACCCAATTCAACAATTGGTTTTATATATAGTTTACATCATAAGGAGGATATTATATATAGATCGACACACTTATGCACATTAAATACAAATAACAATATATATAAGTCTTTACATATATACTCAAGGCATAAATTAATAATAATATATAAATAAATTTTGTTTAACTTCTAAAAAAATTTGAACCACTCCACCTACCTAGTAGTTTGTAAGGACACACTCTCAGTTATACCTTCTCTTTATGCTTTCTCTTCTTCCCTTCTTTGTGTTTTTACCTCTCCTCTTATTTGCCTCTATATCCCCCATTCTAAAGAGTATGGTGAAGCTTTACTTTAAATCTTGTATTTTTTTTTGTTTTATTCTTTTCCTCAAACTTCTAATTTTTCTACGCTTTCTTTCTTATGAATATCTTTTGCCTTAAAAGATTTATTCTATCTCTTTTTATTTTTATCTATTTTCATTCCTATTTTAAATTTCACTTTTTTTTATTTCCTTTTTATAATAATAATCCCTTATAATTTGTTAATATCCACACAATATATTAAAATGTGGTAATTATAAATATATTATTTCATTTTCTACTAACTCAGTATAATAAATAATTTTCATGATTTAAAGATAATATGACTAATATAGAGTCATTTTTACTCCTTTAATATATATATTTAACAAGACATCAACATGATCACTACATTAATACTAGGCTCATTCTTGAAATTCTATATCATAATAACATGAATTACACATATAATACCACTACACAATCACACAAGATTAATTCCACATAATCCACAAATTGAGTTAACACACAAACAACATGCATAAATAATTATCTAAATGTAATAGAAAAAAAACTTCACTAGCATTAAAAATGCAAACCATGCATCTAACATGTACTGAATAATGTGATGTGTGAAAGGTTTTAGCCATTTCTATGTCATCCTCCAACAACTCCATTTATGTCACCCTCTCTGATGATGCTATCCCTCCATTAGGATCTGAGGGATGAATCTCCCATGTATCCAAATCATGAAAAATAAGTAGTTCATCCATTTCATCATGACATATATACAACATAAAATACAACTAAAATAATAATTGAACATGATCATGGCATAATAATATACACTATAGCTAACTCATAACAATGTCATCATGTAATCTAAGTAACATACAACTTCACCATAACAACATATGACTTACATATTAGTTAATAATAATCAAATCAAATTATCAACTATATAAAATCCATCGATAATCAAGTAAGTTTACTTAGCAAGGAATTGGGATGTAACAAAACTCATATGCCTTTGAGGCCTTTGTCTTGTAATTTTGTTTTATAATGTTATAAAATTTTCATGTAATAGTTGATTCTAATTTTGTAATCCTAAAATTATTTGTCTAATACTAATAATTTGATCACATATACTATCACAAGTGTAAACCCTAACTGCTTCTAATTAAACATGTAGGCACACACCCTATAAAGAAGAGGTGTGAATAGGCTGAGTATGGGGATTAGTGACATTAGTATAGTGTTCTTCATCTCATGGAGGAGTGATAGAATATAATTGGTTATAGGGAAATTATATATCACCCTCATGGGGATGAGGAGGATAAGGTAATTCTTTCTTTTGTATAAGATATGACATTAAAACTTGAAACATAGTTGTTAACTTATGTGATAAATCCTCTATGTGTGTATGGATTTGGATTTTAATGTAATTACACATAGGATAAAGATAACGTGATATGAAATATGACACATATTTCAATTGATATAAATCATTATCTATTCATGTGTTTATGTCTTTTATGAATTCATTCCATATTAAAGCTAACAAACATGCAAATGATAGTATTAAACTTTGAAACATAAAGTGATACACTTCTTCTATCGTTATGATCATTATTATATTAAATAAAATCATAAATTGGATGGATCTAGAATTTGAATGATATAAATGTAAACCATAGGGTTATCTAGGGTTAGGGTTTGTGCAATGTTTGAAGTAAGTCACGTTCACAAATGTTTTAACCTTTTAGTGTTTAACTCATGTAAATATTATGTTGATTAAAGTCTTGAGTAGACTAAATTAGGGAAATAATGTGCATAAAATATAACCACTATTTTTTTACATAATTGACAAGATTTTAATTTTTGAAAAATAATAATAAATAGTACAAAAAAAGACTTATCTTGAAAACACCTAATACAAATGATATGTGTGTTGTAAATTGAGATGGAACATGGTATGAGTTTTGTCAATGGATCCCTATGTTAAAACACCTCTTAGATAATAGTTCCATAATTGTAAAATAGTTCAATGTGGCTCTAGTTTCATGATATTTTTAGTAATGTCCTTTGAAAAAGACTATCCTAAATTTTTGGGTGCACCTATGTCAGGATTTATTGGGTTTGTTCATATGTTCACAAAAAATAGAACTCTGTATTATACTTGTAATGAATAACTTATGGTTAAAACCATAATCCTCCATGAAATTAGGGTATTATATTAAAAGTTTGTTCATTAGTAGGATAATTTATACATCCTCAACACCCCACTATGAAGAGAGTTGCCTACATACCAATATTCTTAGGAGGGATTAAGCCCGATGTAGTTCTCCCCACCTAAGTGTTGGTAAAAGTGTAAGTAATGATAGTATGCTAGTGTATTGAGTACATGGAGTGTGATTAAGATTATAAATATTTAAAATATGAATTTAGGGATGTTTTAGATGGTAGTATGCAAAAATAGAGTAGAATAAGGATTGATAACCTTAATTTTGCCCAACTTGTTTCATGTTTGAATAGGTATTTTGCATCTGACTTCCATATAGTGGATATAGGGTTAAAATTCATGTATTTATTGTGTTTTTTTTATTGTGATAATAATAATTAAATATGTATATTATGACATTAGAAGATTTTTCTTCTAAAAGTATATTCATCCAGGAAATTTAGGTAAAAGACATAGGTGCCATTTTAGGGACACTAGTACCATATGGCTCTAGTGTATTTATTATGGAACTACTATCCAACTAGTATAACACTAGGAATGAAGGGTTAGGATTAATAAATGAGGGTATCATATTATTTATATCTAACTATGGATTCCTTTTTCTTGCATGAAGGATGAATAAGTGTGATAATAGGCACAAGGATAGATCTAGGGCTAAGTTAAGGATATGTAGTCTCAAGTGGCACTCTTAACACTCAAATACCACTTTTAGGTGATTATAGTATGTCTTTAGTTTGCTTGGTGAAGCTATAATTTTAATGAGAAAACAACATGCGAGTTCCATTTCACTAATGAAAGTTATGAGTATTGAGAAAATTTCATGGTGTAGAAAAATAATGGGTATAACTACCCTTAATTGTTGAAGGTAAGGACATGTTGTCCCCTAGGTAAGTATTCAACAAGTGGTATATTTTTGGGAATATTTTATATATTTCACATGATTTACACTCTAACATACTAGATATTTTAAAAATTTGGGGCCATATTAGAACATATTTGGATGGTTTTAGCATATGTTCTATATAAACCATTATTTGTATAACCATGGTATTATAATATTGATTTGAAATTTACCTATTTATGTGCTTATATATATACTCAAAAATATAAGATTGGAACAAAATAACTTGAAATTAAAATATTTTATTGTAAATAGTCAAGTTATATAATAAAAAATGAGTTACTATGTTGGGTTTTCTACACAAAAGGGTTTTCTTAGGTGAAATAATGTGTACCATTTAATCTTGGGTGTATGCAATTATTATTATTATGTTAGATTAAGGATTATGTTAGTAATTTTTTTTATAATTTTAGTTTATCGTATCTATTTATCTCTTCATTTGGTATCATAGATATGTCGTAGCTTTGTATAATGATTTAGGGTTTCATTAACCTATGATAAACTATTGGTTAAATGGGAACTTTGAATGTGATATTTTTTTTGTAAAGGAGAATGATAAGAACCAAAAGGATACATATTTAAAAATGTATAGGTCAACATTTTGAGTTATGTAACCTCAATATGGAAGATATTGATAGCTATAAATCTCAATTGGTTGATGTATTAGAACTGAAACATGAAAGCATGAGGGTATAAGATTAGGAAAGATTGATAGAAATGAAAAGTGTTTAATGAGATTCTATCTATCAGATTCAATTTTAATAATTATATTAGTGGAAAACACTTCTACATAACTATGGGAGAAGTTGGAGATTTTGTATCGGATAAAACCTATAGAGAACAAACTATTTATGCAAAATAATCTATATTAATTGATAATGAATGATAATGATTTTGTAGATAAAAATATAAATGATTTAACTAACATGGTACATTATTTATTTTATAATGAAAATTAAAATGGTTGAAGAGTAAAAATGTATCACTTTAATTTGTTCTCTACTTGACCCTTGGGATAATATAGTTATGAAAATAACTACTATTATAGCTACATTAAAAATTGAGGACATAATGGGAGCCTTATTTATGTTTAGGATTATAAAACAAAGTATGCCTTGTTTTTAAGAGTTTGTTCCTAATAAATAAATAAAATAAGTCAAGATAGTCAAATTCAAGTTGTAAATCAAGGAATACAAAAAAAGATAGAATAAAATCATGTAATTATGGTAAAATGGGTGGTTTTAAGAAATATTGAAAATATAAAATGGTATAAAATTGTAATTTATTTAATGATTCTCAATCTACATAATAAAAAACCTCTAGTGAAGACTTTGGGGATTTATTAATGGAAAATAAGGTAAAATGCATGTGATGGTGCACTATTGATTGAATTAGTGCCTTTTTTCATATTACCTATCATATGAAGTGGTTTTGAGGATATTAATAGCTAAATTAAGGTGATGTATTATTAAGAGAAAACTTGACATATCATATCATGTGTAGAGGGAGAGATAGGTTGAGTTTTAAGTGGGAAGGGTTAAAATTCCCTAGAGTTATGCACATTTTAGGTCTAAATAGAAACCTATAATCTATAAGTAAGATGAATGATGAAGGTGTGTAGGAAGTATTTGATAAATAAAATTATAAGATGTATCATGGATTAATGTTACTAGTAAGAGGATTTATTACATGAATTTTATTAAATATTAAATAAATCATTGTAAATGATGAATGTAATAGTTATGTGGTTATTTAGGTGAACAAAAATTTAGATTTGGATCCTACATCTCTTATAGAGAATAAAATGTTATGGCATCAGAGGATGGGACACATTAGATAAAAATACATTTGATTATTAAAATCCAAATGTATGGTTGAAGGAATTTATGACCACCCATTATAATTTTATTATGTGATCATTTTGTGTTTGGTAATAAAAATAAAGTGAAGTTTCCCAGTAGTTATACAAGATCAAAATGGACTTTTAATTTAGTTCACATCAATGTGTTTAGACATATGAAGGTTATATCACTAGAGAAATATTTTTATTATGTTTATTTTATAGATGATTATTCGAGAAAATATTAGGTTTAATGTACCAAAGATAAATATGAGGTTTTTAATAAGTTTAATGAGTTTAAGGCTCTTGTTGAAAAATCTATAGAAAATAATATCAAGGACTTGAGGAGTGATAATTATGGATAATATTTCTCAAATCTTTTGAACATTATATATATTATGGAATAGAAAGGAAAATAAACTCCATATATACCACAATAGAATGAAATTACAAAAATAATGTATATGAATTTGATGGATGAGGTGATAAGCATGCACAGTGGTGCAAAATTGAAAAAAAAAATTGGTTAAGAGAAATTATAAATTCTTTATATTTGATCAATAGATCACCCACATCAACCTTGGTCAATAAAATTCTATATGATTCATGGACTAATAAGATACTCTCTAAAAAATATTAGAGTTTTTGGTTATATATTATATGTATATTTTAAAGTAAAAATGACTAAGTTGGACAAAAAATTAGAAAAGTGTATCTTTATTGCATATGGTATTGGTGTGAAGATATATAAGCTATTAAACCTTGAAAATAATAAGACTATTTATAGTCACAATGTTGTCTTGAAATAGGTGAAATTGATTTAAAAGAAGAAGGATAGTTAAAGTATTAAATTGAACATATTCAATTTGTAGAAGAAAAGGGATAAGAAGTGTTTAAATTCAAATCAATTATAGAAGATAAAGCACACCAAGAATTGCAATACAAATATTTAGATGAAGACAAGGAGGAAGAACTAGAAGATGTAGAACCAAAAAATCTAATATTAAGAAGATAAAATTAGATGAGAAACACAATTAATAGGTATAGTCCTACTGATTCCTATTCTACATTCCTTTTATCAATTTCATCTATTAATTATGAAGACCCCAATATTATAAAGTAGTATTTAATCTCAAAATAAAATAAGTCCTAAAAGAAGGATATGGAGGAAAGAAATGGATTCCTTAGATAAAAATTAGATATGGGGCTTGGTGAAATTACCTCCCTAAAGAAAACCTATTGATATTAAATGGGTATTTAAGAATTATAATATAGATGAGAGAATGGATAATTATAAACCTCTCTTAGGAGAAAATGGATTCTCTTAGGTAGTGGGAATTGATTTTGGTTAGATTTTTTTATATTTTTGATAAATTACATTTAATTATATTTTTTATAGATATTTTTGTTTCTTTTAATATGGAAATAAAATAGATAGATGTAAAGACAAATTTTATACATGGTGAGCTACAGGAAAAAATTATTTTAGTTTAGCCATAAATCCTAAATAGAAATGGAAATGAGAATTTTTTGTGTAGTCTAAAAACATATTTGTACAAATTGAAAAAATCACTAATAATTTGAAAGAAAAAGGGGTTGGGAAAGTTTAGGGTGATACAATACCTATCTATCTATTATATATGGTTCATCACCTCTATATGCCTATGTGCAGACACCCAAAGAACTATAGGCCCATTGTCTATTAGATAGAAATAGAGGGGATGATATGAATATCACCTATTATATTATCCATAAGAACTTATATCTCTATAGTGTGAGATACTCTAGTCATTTTGTTCTCAAAATTGGGAAGTACCTTCCTCCAACTATCTTTATATTTGATCTAAATTCTATCTTAGTGGGTTTATTTCCATCTTATATTTCATCCCCATTTTACCTTGGATGATTTTATCTTGATCTTATCTCCCCCTCCCCCTCAAAACCTTTTGACATGTATGTTTTGGGACATGGCTTTTGAAGAAGGAAAGTTGATCCCTTTATTTATTTTAAATAGGAAAGTGGAAATTTTATTATCATAGTATTGTATGTGGATGGAAAGTTTTTTATTGGTAATAATAAGGAAATGATCAACCATGTTATGTCTAAATTATCATCTTAGTTTGATGTGAAGGATATTTGTCCCAAAAAATATGTTTTGGGCATGAAAATTAAAAGAGTCTGGGTAAACATGAAACCATGGTTAAATCAAAGGAAGTATGTTGATACAATAGTGTAAAAGTTTAAGATGTAGGAAAGTAAGCCTGTTAGTATCCATTTTATTGTTGATCAAAATTTATTTATTTAATAATCCTAAAATAGAAGAATAAATTGAGGACATGTCTCTATTTTCATATGCTAGTGTTGTTGGTAGTTTTATGTATGTAATGGTCTTTACCAAAGCTAAAATGTCTCATGTAGTTTTCATATTAATTGTATTTATGTCAAATCTAAGAAAGTATCATTGGACAATGGTGAATGGGATATTAAATAATTTATATAAGACACTTTACAATATGCAATCAAGGTAATCCCAGTGAAATAAAATTTGAATCTACATGGGTTTTTGGATTTTCACTAGGTTGGAGATCTTGATTGTTGAAAATATACCACTGGTATGTGTTCAATTTTTTTAGTGTAATAATAAGTTAGATGATCAAATATAAGGCTACCAATTTAGTAACAAAGGTTATTAATATTGATATATTTTCGTGGTGCAAAAACTCAATGGGAATAACTTCCCTTATAATAAAGGTATGGATATGTTCCTCCCTATGGAAGGTATTCAATAATTTGGAGATTATTGAAAATGTCATATATTTTCCATGATTTAAAATTACTAGAATAATTTTTTAAAAAAAATTAGAACTATATTGTCATGTATTTGGATGATTTTTTTTTTCATGTTTTATATATCCTATGATTTTGGTACTGATGGTATTGTGACACTATTTTCATGATTACCTATTGAGGTGCCTATATATACTCAAATATATAGTATGGTAAAAACAAAACTTGAAAGTACATTATTATGTTTTAAATAGTTGAGTTAATAAAATAAAATAGTTACTACGCTAGGTTTCTTACGTGAAAGAGTTTTCCAAGTTGAAATAATGTGTAATAATTAATCTTGTGTGTAAGTCTTTTTTAATATTTTTTTAGCTCAAGGAGTTTTTAGTATTTATTCTCTTGCTTTAATTTATTAAGTATATTTTTTATTCAACCATGAATCAAAACCAACCATTTATTGGTGCACTCCTTAATATGTGCACTCTAGGATATTAATGTACTAATGAGTCCTATAAAAGATATCATCAATAACTAAAAAATAAATGTGTATACATATGCACCACCTAAAGATCATAATATATCACAATAATGTAACATAAGATCATGATTTCGGAAAGTAACATAGCACAAACACATAAAATAAAATATTGTATAAAATGATGATAATTTAGTGAAATAACTGAAAGTAACATATGCATACCTCATGTCACCATTCCATTAAAAATATTCATTCAAATATCTTAGTTTTGGTCATGGTGAGTGTATAAACTATGTATGGTAAATATAATGACACAAGGATAAAAATATAAAAATAAATGGAAGATTAAGTAGGGGAGTAGATATATGAAATCCTATGGGGCTCTCAAAAAATAGTGTAAAAGCTTGAGAGAGATTTGGAAAATTGGGATGATAAGTCTAAATTAGGATTGAAATACCCAAGGAGAATAGTAAAAGTAAAAGATATTTGGAAAGCATAGATGAAAAGGTTATATTAGGACCAAAATACCCACGGAAAAATAATATAATATCTAACATAAAAATAGATAGAATGGAATAGAAAAAAATAAGGTAAAGGCTATATTAAGTCTATATCACCCAAGGATAAATTGATAAAATTCAATAAAGCAAAGTATAAAATTGAAAAAGAAAAGCAGGATTAGATAACTCAAAAAAATGTGAATCAAAACTCAATGTCCAAAATATAACTAAGAGAAATACTAAAAATATAAGGAAATCACCAAGATACAAATTTTATTCAAACATGTCATGTTCAGAGAGGAATCTCTAAACACTAATA
>JARHVA010003939.1:485000-502500 GCA_037957365.1 Torreya grandis | reverse complement strand
CTCTTCATCTAGGATAATACCATGAAGATAAATGTGTAACTATGGTAACTCCACGTTTAGTGGAAAGATGGCTTAAAAACTAGAAATTAGAGAGAGTGGAGTTTCCACAGTGTCCATAGGAATCCTAGTTTGATAATTGAAAATTAAAAGATATATATTGAGATTATAATTAATTATTTAATATATAATAGTATTATAAAATATCATATTGGTTTATTTGGCTTGACCATTAGACTAAAGATGATAAGGGGTGCAAAAATTGTGGGTAATTTGAAACCTAGTTATTTTATGTCTTTATTTTTGAAATTTCCATGATAATCAAATATGATAATGTGTGTAATTTTAAATCAAACTATGGAAGAAGATGAAAAACATCTAAAAAAATACAACTATGAAGGAAAATAATCAAGCATAATAATTATTAAAAAAATGAACATTAGTTTATTCTTTAAAAATGTTTCCCTTAAATTTTAATTTATAAGTTATAGGCTAAATGATGTCTTTTATAAGGTAAGTATCCCATTATTTTTTATTTATTTACCATATTTTTCATGGGTGTAATCTAATTTTGACACTAAATAGCTGACATCAATTTTTCTAACATCAATTTTTTTTGTGTTTCTTAACAATGTGAGTTTTTTAATTATCAATTATGCTAGAGAGTGATCATGTATATCTCATCAATGAGATTTAAATAATGAAAATGAGACTCATATATCTCCTCATCTAGGATAATAACATGAATATAAATGTGCAATGATGGTAAATCCATGTTTAGTGGAAAGAAGGCTTACAACTATAAATTAGAGAGAGTGGAGTTTCTATAGTGTCTATATGAATCTTAGTTTGATAGTCACAAAGTTAAAGGTAGAGATTGAGATTAAAATTTATTTATTAATATTTAATAGTATTCTAAAATATCTTATTCATTTCTTTGGCTTGACTGTTACACTAAATATGATAAGGGGTGGGAAAATTGTGAGTAATTTGAAACATAATTGTTTCATGTACTTGTTTTTAAAATGTCCACCATCATCAAATATGATAGTGTGTGGAATTCAAAATTATTTATTTTAGCATTAATTTTAGATATGGTAAAAATAGTAATATACTCAAGATACATAGCTTATACCCATTTGGTAAAGTACTAAATGGTAGTGATAATAAAGACATGGCCATCTTGCGATTGAGGAAACTTGCCAATGATAAATAATCCCCAAGTAAATAATGGCCATAAATATTCAATAGTTTAAAGTTATACCAAAGAATAATAAATTTATAAGGTGATGTGGTTATATATGAGGATGAGGGGGAGGGTAAATAATTCATATTATGGATAAGGATTATGTAGAGGGGAGGTTAGTCTTGTGTTAGTCTCATAAAACAAATGAAATAAACATAATAAAATCCTAAAGACTCTAGCTTAGAAACTAAGGAGAACTTAGGTAACAAGTAAACATATGAAAGCATAAAAAAAACATAAAATAATAAATTCTTTTACCTTCCTTGGAGATTAAAAATGGGTTTTTAAGTGGCTTGCTCAGTTTGTGCATCAAGAAGTCTTTGAAAATGAAGGTTACTTGGATCCTTCTCTCCTTGGCACCTTGGATTCTATATCTTGGCTTAATATTAGGTCATGGTAACATTAATTATATGAGGCTTATGGAGAAAATCTTGCATAATAAATCTACAATATCCAATCTTGTTGAAGATATTTGTGCATAATAACTTTGCACCAAAATAACTTAAAAACCAATAGACATGAATAACCCTAAGTTAATTAATACTAACTCTAATTGAGTTAACAATTGTCATGTAATTATGAATTTTAATTACTAGGCATGGCTCTCAAATTAGATATTTTAGGATATTTTCAAAAAGTTTGAAAATTCATAAAGGTAATGATGAAAAGGCTTGATATTTTGATTTTTGGAATTTACATTTTTATATATTAATTAATTATAAATGGATAATATAAATATGAATTTAATCGTGTTTAATTTATTAATTAATTTTGATTAACCTTTTAGTTCTTTCAAGATTTGATCAATTGCCCCATTTAATAGGTCTATAGGCCAAATTGACAATTGTTATGCCATAAGGTGTTTAGGGATGGATCCATGAGAGGTTATTATTTAATATAGGTTAGTACCCCATATAGGGATGCCTCAACATGATTCTAAGCATTGACGAATGATGCACAACTAAAATTGGAATGTTTAATGATTCTTAGGCTTAACTTGTAATGTTTGGTAGAAACCAGTCTGAAGTCTCATTGAAAGCTAGTTATGTCCAGATTTGGGTGTCTACACATATAAGCCCAAAAAACCAAATATATATCATTATGAAATTAGGTTGAGTTAGAGTATATGGACACAAATTTCTAGAGTTATGATTTGATTAGAAAGATTCCTAGATTTTAGGAATATATAAATAATCACTCTTATAGATTTAAAAGGATAAGTTGTATCTCAAAAAATTATTAGTAGTTACATTAAGAATTAGAGTTCATTTAGCCTTAATAGAATTTATTTATCTTCATGTTTAATTTAAATCCACTAGAATTTCCTTTTTTAAACTATTTTTAGAGTTTTAATAATGTCCAGAAACTATAAGAGGCTCTATATTTTTGTTGATAAAAATATATACTATAAATTGAAATAAAATAAAATAAAATAAAATGGAGAATTTTAAGCACATTCTTCTAATAATTTATTTTTTTGAGTTATAATCCCATGAATGGGAAAATGGCATGTTCCATGCTAATATGTATATGTATATGTGTGTGTGTGCATTTTTTTAATTAATAGAGTAATAAAAAACAAATATAAAATAATGTATAGTTTTTTAAGGCCAAAACTACTTAGTATTTTCCATGGTAACCTTAAATCTATGCCTATGGGTGCACAACAAGTAAGAGGATAGGGGCGAGACATGACTATCTAACCCACACATAATGAAAATAGTTTTTATGATGGGTAGTGACTCCACACCCCCTTTTGTATTTCTTATTTTCTATTTTTTGAGGCCATAACCCTATCAAAATCCAAACATAAACATAAATCTATTTATTCCTCTTAAAATATAGACACAATCTCTCTCTCTCTCTCTCTCTCTCTCTCTCTCTCTCTCTCTCTCTCTCTCTCTCTCTCTCTCTCTCTCTCTCTCTCTCTCTCTCTCTCTCTCTCTCTCTCTCTCTCTCTCTCTCTCTCTCTCTCTCTCTCACTCACACACACACACACACACACACACACACACACACACACACACACACACACACACACACACACACACACACACACACACACACACACACACACACACACACACACACACACTTGCCTGTGAATGCACATATGCATGCACATAAAATTATCTTAAAATAAGTGATGAAAACCTTTTTTCCCAATAAAGAACCAAAAATTTAAAAATAAAACTAGATGGAGGCCATAAGAAAATGAGAAAAAGGAAAATACATAAGATTAATAAGAATTACCAATGGTTTTCAATCCAGTGGTTGTAATATGATTGATCTAATAAATATGATAATTTCTAAACTTTAGGATGTGAGTTCATTTTCAATTTATATTTGATTATTTTTATTTGAGATATAATGTCTTGGTGACCATGTTGTCACTATTAAATTTTAAATTATTAGTGACCCCCTTTTATAGATATTTTTACTGAACAATTTTACTCAAATTTCCATTTGGGTTTTGAAAAGTTAAAATATAAGTACACATTTTTATACATTGTAAAATATATTTTTTATTTTATGAGTAACTACTAAGGAGGTTATTTTTTAGATGTTTCGATTACACTTGATCAAAACCCAAAAGAATTTAATATGACTTGGTTCAAGGAAATTATAATTTTTATATACGTATTTTGAGCTTCAAAGGGAAAAACAAACCTATAAAATTATCATAAACTTTAATTAGGCCATATAATATATGTCTTAGAATTTTAAATATGTTTTAATGTAAACCCATTGTTATTTAAAAAATGGAGTTCATGCCAATTTTAAACTAAACAAAAGGAGGAGCTTTAAAATTCTCAATAAAATAAATAAATAAATAAAATTTTGGTTTTTAACCATCCCATATTTATCCTAAAATATTGGATAATTATATAAACAAGTTTTCTAATCACAATGTGATTTAGTAAATGAGTGCTAATTTTTATTTTAATTAGATTAATTTAAAATTTTAATAAATTTTATTTTATTTTTTTTAATAGATATTAGGGTTGGCAAGAATCCTACCTGGATTGATTATGGCTGGAGTGATGAGATATATATGGAGTATAATTATGGGGTCTAGTACCCAAGAACCATTAAACCAATACAAATATCCACCACTGACCACTGAAACCACTAAGTCAACTCAAATGGCCACATCTAACCTACAAACACCCTGTGAGATTTGAACCTAAGTGAAGCTGGCCACAAGCAACCCAATTAACCAAATTTTATACATTTTGTTCATAAATTTGAATAAATTTTATTATTAATAACTGTAATTAAAATTGGTTGAATTTAAAAATCATTTTATAAACACTTTACTAGTGCTTTTCTGGCTCATAAAATTCAATTTTGAGCTTATGGAGATTAAATATCCAATTTTCTAAAATAAATTCTAAGAATTAAAACAGTTTAAATGTCTTAAAATTACCAATTCATTAGTCAAATTATTTTATTATTATTCTTTACAAATAAAACTGGTTGGATTCTAAAACTAGTTTCATAGGTAGTTTATGAAGTGCAATTTCCACTTGTAAAAGGCATCCAAGAATGTTATGCATTTATATATCTCACTTCCACAAATAAATTATATATTAATAAAATTTTAATTTCCTTAGATTGAAAAATATTATTAGACTTTTATAATAATTTATTTATTTATTGGAGAATCTATTTAATGGTTTTTTTAGCCACCTTATTAACTTGGAATTTGTATGAAAAATGCTTGCTTTGAAACTATTTTTTACCTCTACTATATAGTGTTTATTTCATCAATAAAAGATGTAGGTGGCTTATTTATGTTGTTTATAGTATAAAAAGTGAAGTGGAAGTGTAGGATTTATTTTTTGATCATTTTTTTCAATTAATTAGATAGAGTTTCATTTATATTTTACTAGCTTAAAATCAATTTATAAAATATTGTTTGTAATTGTCTTTTACTTTGGAAAATTGTTGAGTGTTATTCTCATAAATATAATTATTTAGTGACTATATTACACTATTTATAACTGAGAAAATGCATTTAAATCCTTAATTTAAATTATTTATTTTAAACATAATTTATTTAGATAATGTTTTAGTAGCTCTATTTTAGTTTCAGGGAAGATAATTATTAGAGATAGAGTTAAGGATATATTGAAATAAAACATGTATTACCTTGATCTAAATTTTGAAGTATAAAAAATAGTTAATTCTATGTGAGGGCATCCTATTCTTTAAATTACCTTGGATGCATAATCTACAACCATTCAACAAATACATTATGAGTTTGATACTCATGGAAATAAAAAAATTGGATCTTGAATTAGATGTTGAATATTATGGACACTTACCCACATTCCCTAATGAAAAAGATATTTTTAAAACTAATTCATTTTCATGAGCTTCAACTTCCATTCCAACATCATAAGCTTGGTCATTTTTAGAAAAGGGCTCCTTGTTTCAATAATTTTGTTACTAGTATTGATTCTAAAACACATCATGTCTCCTCACTTACTCCTTTTCTATCATTTACAAGATGGAAATATTGTGCTTATTATGGAAAGTATTATAATTAATTATGAAACCACTACTATCCTTCAAACTATTCTTGTCTCCGAGGAGATTTATCCATTTAACATGATATCTTTAGTCTATTTTTTGATAAATATCATGAAAATTTCACATGGTCATATGAATACATGACCGACATTGATCCTAGTATTGGGTTCCACAATATCATTACCTATCATGATGTGAAACCCTGTGTAAAAAAATTAAATTTCCTCTTGATATTTATATCCTATGTCATAAAGAGAGCATCAAGCTCTTAAACACTAAATTCATCAAACCTATATATTAATCTAAATGGGTTTCAAATAGTTTTCATGTATGAATGAAACTTACCATGGTTATTCACATCTATAAAGACTTTAAAATATTAACCTAGCATGTCCCAAAGATAATTTTCCTTTACCATTAATTGATGTCATTATTGATTCCATCACTGAATATGAAATGTTATCTCTCATGGATAATTTTTCTAGATATAATAAAATTCATATCGCTCTTAAGGATCAATATAAAACCACTTTCAAAATATAATAGGGCACCTTTTGTTATGTTAAAATACCATTCAAGAATAAAAATGTTGGTCCCACTTATTGACATGTAATATCTCATGCATAAAATAATTTTTTTATTTGATAAGGTAAACCTAGGTTTTATAGGGACATAAGACCACAAAAAGTGAGATAAAGAGTTATAACTAGGCCCTAAATGATCGAATGATCAAAAGAAAAAGGCTAACAAAAAAAAATGAGAACAAACAAAAAAAACACATTAATTAGGGGGACACTCCTAGGTGTCCTCCATAGTGGAATTATCCTTTGCTAAGATGTTAGACTTATCTTTTGAGGCCTTTTATCTGGTACAATTCTTGGGACCCTTAGCGTATTCACTAGGGAAAATCATCCTCAAGCACTTCCTACCTTTCACTTGGGGGAAGGGATGCTTTGGGGGGACCTCCTTGGGGGATCCCAATTCGGGATTTAAGAATATTAAGGGATTTTAATACTATGGAAAGGGGAAGGGGTTAAGTAGACTACACCAACATTTGGACCATATACTCTACCACCTGATAGAGCTCATTTCAATCTTGAATCAATTTAGCCAAATCAAAACCTACCTTTTGGACATTTACATTAAAGTTTTCTAGCATTTATTTATTTTTATCATGCTCCAATATTACAATGGCCTTTCCCTTATTATCATAGGTGGAAGGAGTATCAAAATTAATGAGTTTTGGTTTAGGGGTGAACAACATTTTGAGTGGAAGGTCATTAGGAGGGGATCTAGACAAACTATAATGAGGGGAGTGTTCTGGGATAGGGAGGGATCTCACATAAGGATCCTCATTTGAGGAGTCCTTCAAGGAGTCTTTCTTAGAGGATGATCCTTTTGGGGGGGCCCTTTTTACCCATCAAAATTTGACCATATTTTACTAGCATAAGGATGAGACCTTGGTGCAAGATTGGGTTAGCATCATTTACCTGGTGAAGGAGGACTATGCTTTCCAGGGATTTTAGGAGAAAATAGGGAAGGTTGATATTAAAACTAATGAAATTATTGAGAAACATGAAATGGTATGAGAAGATTAAGGTGTAATTACCTTCTAAGCTCATGTACCTCATGACCTGTAAGTAAAATTTGGGCTAGTACTTAGGTAGGTTGGCATGGGGGAATCCCTTCTTCTCATTTTGCATAAATTCATTAGTTTGAAAGAATCACTATAAGGATTCCTAAATTTTGGATTTATCCTTGTATTCTTTATCACCTATACATTACATGCTTGTATCATCTCCTATAAACTCCTCATTAACATTTATAGAAATCCCCCTCATGGAAACCTTCTTTTTAATCTAAGCAACTATAAAATATTTGACCACTAGAGGATTATTCTTGGTCATGCACTCCATGTACTCAATCAATCCTCCCTTATTAAGCTTTTTACACACCTTTTTTACTCTCAAACATATTTTTAGGATGTTGGCTCCATCTAATCTATGCCACCACCCATGTTGTCTAGAGTTTTAGGGTTAGATGGAGTGAGCTGAGGGTTCATGATACTGGATAAATGGATAAGGCTTATGTTATGAGGAATTACCATAAAATTTTCCTTATCATAATAGTGTCCTCTTACCTTGAAATTAATGTGGGTTTGAAAGGTCATGATTAGGCCCTTTAAGATGAAAATTTGCATGTGTGATTACATGATGCAATTAAGTGGCATGCGTACCTTCCATGTAGATGACACTAAAAATATTAGGGGGATGCTAATTTCATTATTATCCTATGTATATTTTATTATGATTAAAACTAATCATCATGATAATCATATCAATGATCTTAATATCATTTTTTATCATCTCATCAGATACAAAGTTAGACTAAATCTTTACAAATATGTTTTAGTGTCACCTCCAATTTATTTTAAGGATTCTTAGTCTCTTTATATGGGATTGATGTATATCATGCTAAAAAATACATTATTAACATGCCTATCCCTTGTTCCATTCTCGACGTATGAACATACCTTATTAAACTTAGAGAATCTGATGATTTATTCCCAAAATGGCTTATTACATTTATTCAGTTAAGTCCCTTCTCAATAAAGGTATATCTCTAGAATGGACTGTTTCATGCAAAAAATAATTTTATAGCATGAAATAATCACTACTACACCCTCCCACTCTTATAACACCTTACAATAATCAACCAATCATCTTGTATGTTTACTCTACCCCAATATCAGTTGGGGTAATTATTCCCCAATAAGATGAAAATAATATTGAATAAGTCATATAGTATATCAATTTTTCTCTAATGTACTATGAGACACACTAAACCAAAGTTGAACATGATTGTTTTTCCATTTATTTCATAAACAAAAAAACTTTGCCATTATAAGCTTTATCAAAAAAATTATGTCATCACCATATTCATACCAAATATAAAAAATTATATTATCTATCATATTGAGGTTGTTACTATCTAAAAAATCCCATGGTAAAATAATATAATATAATTTATTGAACACCACACTTATCATACCGACACTAATTCTCATGAAAAGACCATAATTTGTAAACAAAATTATAAATATATCCTACAATATGACATCATATAGTATCATAACATAGAAGTTTTTAAAAATAATTTGGATTGAGGAATCCTACTTGGTATATAGGGTTAAGGATATATAAATGATAGGTCACAAGGGTTAATATCAGATTTAAAATGGACTAATTAATGCGATGAACTCAAATGTATCACATGATAAATTTGCATAACTGAGATAGGATATTAATGGAAAGTAAAACTATGATGTGTGTGTGTGTGTGTGTGTGTGTGTGGGTGTGTAGATATGACATAAAAAAGAGTACTTATTTGGTTCTATTTCTATTATATTTTTAGATATTATATATGTAAAAAGTAGGTAGGAAGATATTTTTGAATCAATCATTAGATTCTAGTTCTAATGGCTCTAGCTCTCTAGACACTTGTGTCAGCCTAAGATAATTGCATCAATGTTACTATCTATGTTTAATGTTAATTTAATATATGTATTATCAATTGAAATAGGAAGAAACCACATGTATATTTCTAGGTTTGGATTTGTCTTCACTTTGGTGCATTCAGATCTAGGTCATGGACTATTACTCTTGGTGAAATGGAAAAACCCTAGCTTTCCATCTTCAATGTGATCTCAGGGGAAAATGGGTTAATGTGCACATGGTATTGAGTTTACCTGTAATGACCTTGATATGAAAGGGATATACTTACATATCCAATAATATATAAAATGGCCTTAGATTCATGTAGTTATCCCATACATGTTAGATTGAATGTGAATCATGCAATGTGTGTAAATAAAGTACAATAATAACCTAACTTGTAGCTTCAAAAATATGACCTTATGACTAGTCCTTTAGTACTTTATACCTATAGATGGTTTATTCCTTTAACTGATATTAGAATAGGAAAGCTTTTGGCAATTTGAGTCTTCTTGAGTGCTCTTTTGGTTTAATTACTAGGTGAGGAATGAATGAGGGATAATATTGCATTTATACAAATCTTATCAAGAGATAACTCACATAAAATCACTTAAGACAACAATTTTAATATGTTTAATTTGAAAAATGGATAAATTTAATGTACTAGACATTTTCATTGGGTTAAGACAATAACATCAACACTAATATCTATCTTATATGTTAGTGTCCAAGGAGAAGAAGAGTAGGAACATGTTTAAAAATTATAGGGGTGTAATATAAGTACATTTTAATCATTTTAGGCAAGGTGGGATGTCTTTTTCATGAATATAAAAATTATTTAGACTAAGATATAGGCCAAGGGGCATAAGATGTGAGGCTTGTGGAAGCAGGGAATGTGTATAACTAAATGGAAAAGATAGGATATATGTTTTTAAAGTGTGTACAACTAATGTGATACATAATCACAAAATGTTATCTAGATACCCCCATTTAATCTAGTAATGAAATTCTTAGTGTAAAGGAAAGGAATAAGTACATGGGTCTATATGTAGACTTTATATTTGCTTGAGTTGAATTTTAGTGCTTTTATAGAGTTGAATTTTATGTGTTTTATCAATGACTGACTTGAAACTAATAAAATTTTATAATGTATAATTAGTGCATATAATATGAGTCAAAAGTACTTGAAATAGATTTAAATTTTAAAAAAAAGGTTTAGGAGTACATCTGTGTCGATGTAACTACCTTGCTTATTGGAATGTTTATTTTTTAACATATGTATCACTGTAAGGATTTGAAACTAAGATTAGGGTAAACATAGATTCATATTTAAAGTTCATATATCTAAAGAAATAGAGATAAAGATAGAGGTTGGAAGGCACATGCACCTAACTTTGGATTTAAAGTGAGTTGCCACTTGGTATTAGAGATTAACTCAATCATGCAACCCAATGATGTGTGTGTGTGTGTGTGTGTGTGTGTGTGTGTGTGTGTGTGCGCGCGTGCATACACACACACACACATATATACATATACATATATATATATATATATATATATATATATATATATATATATATATATATATATATATATATATATATATACATATATATACATATATATATATGTATGTATATATATATATATATATATATATATATATATGTACACACACACACACACACACACACACACACACACACACACACACACACACACACACACACACACACACACACACACACACACACACACACACATACATATACATAGCTTAATGAGTTTGGATGATCAAGTCAAAAATAAAAACATGGAAATATTGAGTGATTTAATATCCCCAACCATACCAAAAGGTGAACCAACTAATACAATAGTTTGGATTGCTAAAGTTTTTAAAACTATGAGGTATCATTATGTGTAATAGTTTTAGAATCTAAGATTAATGTGAATTTTTCATATTAAGCAAAATTTACATAGAATATGCACCTTAGATATGTCTCATGCTAAAAATATTTATAACAATGGTACCATGTATAGAATTCTACCAAAACTATGAATTTGAATCATATAATTTTGTACTTTAGATAATTTAAAATATTGTGTAACCATGGAGGACATACTTCCAAAACATGCCCCCACTATAAGTGGAGAAATTTGAAACTAATATAAGTACCAATGTGGAGGACATGTTTCAAAAACATGCCCCTACTTTAAATTGGATATGTTGAATACTATGTAGGTGTGGAGAACATGCTTCTAAAGCATGCCCCCACTAAATCTATGAATTATAAGTACCATACTAAATGAATATGGAGAACATGATTCCAAATCATGCCACCAATAAATATAAAACTATGAATGTGTGGAATCCATGTCCATATTACATGCCCCAATTGAATCTATAAATTGATATAAGTATCAAAAACTGAATAAATGTGGAGAACATACTTCCAAAGCATGCTCCCACTATAAGTTAGAAACTGTGAATGTGTTAAAGCCATTCCCATATGACATGCTCCTAGTAAATTTGAGAATTGGTGTGTAGTTTGGAGAACATAATTCCTAAGAATTCCCTCACTAATATTCCCCCCATTTGAGGTGAGGGAAAAATAGTAAATAGAAGATACCTCATGTCAAAAGGGTAAGACAATTGTAAAATCTATGAATGTAACCATGCATCATATATAAGGAATATGTCTAGGTAAATGTATCATTGAAGCACATAGAACTAATGTGATCACATGTATGCCTAAGATTCAAGATAAATATAATGGAAACATCTAGATAGTAATAATACAAGATCAACAAGAAAACAAGCACACACACAAGATAACTCAAAATCAAGTTAAAAATCAATAGTCTAAGGAGACCACAAACAAGGGGCATGTTCAGATTCCATAAAATTGAATGGAAATGACTTCGTAAAATTCCCACAAAATCAATGAATGACACATTAAAATGTACATACAAGTAATGACATATTTAAATGTCCAATAAGGTAAACATAGCCACATGGGATGCATATAATGAAGCATATTTGAATGTTTGAAAAAATAAGACAATATCAGGGAAAAACATTCAAGAAAAGGCATAAACAACAAAAATAAACATGTCTAGTGGCACATAGATCAAACATGTTAGCAAAATAATAAATTACATAAAAGATCAAGTATAATTTGAAAAATATAATCATGGATAATGCATGTGTAAGTACATATGCAAGATTAAACATAATAATGTAGAAATATCATTGAATCAGATAACCTATGTATATCAAGATAATAAAATATGGATACCCCTCAACATATTAGTGGCATGTGTAGAGGGAAATCCCAACACCCATAAGTGTATCATGTACCTATGTATGCTTTCATATCTATATTTAAGAGTAAATGACATACTAACCCTTAATATGAAACTAAACCATATATTCCAAGGAGCCAATATAACATGTAGGTGTCAAAAATGTTGGATTTTAGAATGGTTTTTTGGGTATTTTTGGAAGAGACAAGATCATCCTATGAAATAATATAAATGGTGATTATAGGCATTTCCCAACTTATAACTAGGTGCAATAAATTGTTAGTACTAACAAAGAGCATGTATAGGTTCAATATCTATCATTATAGTATTTGTGATGCTTGATGTATGTATAATAGGAATTTATGGTCATGAAGTAACACTTTAATGATTATAGGTCCTTATAACCCACCTCTATGTAATATATGGTTTATTTGGAATATCAATAGTAAGAACATGTTTAGGTGATTTGGATATCTAAATATGGTACATAGAAGGAAAGGATTATATGGAACCTACTATTTGTCTCTAATGTAAAGGTATCTTAAGTACTGGGTGCTAATAAAGGGGATCACTTGTTTCTTACCCTTTTGTGATGGATTATTATTAATAGGATTGATAATTAACTACTTGGGTATGAATTTATCTTATTCAAGAGGATGCTCATATGGAATACTGGAAACTATAATTACTTAATTGGCATGAATGTAATTAACACACCCATGCACTCTAGAAGGTACTAATTGAAGAGTGTGTATCCAATATCATCCTAAAAACATGTCAAAGACACATGTATAATATATAAATAATAAATTAGTAATCATATGTGTGGGACCATCCCATAAATGTAGATCAATCTCAACAAGAACCTTTTGGGAGGTCCAAATAAAATGCTCTGATTGATCTAGTAGATAGGTGTAAATAGTGATGTGTATAACCCAAATGTGTAATTAAAGTTATACTATATACATTTTCACTTGAAACATTATAAATCATGACACTAACTATGTGTTTTTTATCAAGGTATTCTTAAATAAATAGAGAATGAAGATCAGAGTCATCATCCTTGATTTCACTATCATTAAATGAAATGGCTAGTTTCTAAAACATAGGAGGTATAATTCATGTGTAATTACCAAATACCTCATCTAGTGGGTTTCCATAATATTATGGAGGAAGATGTGCATTATATTCCATTTGAAATTATGATTCCTTTTTTGAATTCTCTTGTAAAGGATTATTAATTTTTTTAATTGTGATCACTAGGTTGTGAACGTGATTACTTTGGAGGATTATCAAATGTAATATGTTGGTTAGTGATGAGATCTTGGATTTTATGCTTTAAGGTAAAATATTTATTGGATTTTATGCCTTGGTGATAGTCAAAATAAGCATTTGTATAATGTCTTTTGGGTAGAGGTCTATTTACATCAATCTCTATAGGAGGAGGGAGAGATATAAGATAACACTCTATAAACCATGGGAGTAATGAAGTAATAGGATCAAATAAATGTGTAAATTATCTCCTTGATGCATTAGATAGGATAAGTTAATTAGGCTACTATGAAACTATTCTAACAATGGTCATTGTTTATTTTTTAGTCTTAAGAGGTTTTATCTTATAACTTGGTTTAATTGTAAATTTTGTACTAGATGTAGATGTAACTAGTGTGTTTTCTACATACTTAAGCTTATTTAAGTGCATAATTTTCATTACATAGTCTCATAAAAAATGACATAAGTCATAAAAATATTGAAGATTTTTTTAAACAAAGGAATCATGTAAAATATCAATCAAAATTTGCTTGAATATGTCTTGCAACTCTTTATCTGTCATAAGATTAGTCATTTTAGCTAGCATTATCTTATATCTCAAGACATACTCATTGATAGGTTCATTGTTTTCTTGTTTGATATTTGTAATTTGAACATAATAAGTATTTTTGGTAATGTTAATATAAAAGTGTGCCAAAAAATTATTTGCAAGAGGCTTGAATGCTCTCATGGATTAGAGAGGTAAGTCATAAAACCACCTCAAAGCATAGTCCCTAAGGCTCCTTGGAAATAATTTGGTCAAAATTTTATCAATGGAAACATAATAAAGGAATTCCATAGGGAAGGTTTGAAGATGTTATCCAGGATCACCTTTTCCATCATAAAATGTGAAATTAGGTGTACCAAATCTAGTTAGCAAAGGGTGAAATGAGTTCTAAAGTGCAAGAAGGTTATGAAACAAATCTTATGAATCTATAACATGTGAAGGATTTGAAGCCTTTTGTTCAATGTTTGTACCCTTGTCCTATAAGGTCTTTATGACTTGAAGATGTGATTAAACTATTGACCTCGTGGGATTTTGATTAGAAATTAGAATAGTCACCGTAGGGGCTAGAAACCTTCTTTGACTAGTAATTGGTATTGAAATCAGTATTTGTGTTGAAACAGTAGGAAAGTTCATCATATATGTATCAATAGTAGTTTTAGGGAGTAAAGGTTGAGAAACATAAACTTTACCCTTATTAAATGTAGGTGGATTGATAAGTGTGGTCTGAGTTATAGTACCTTCTATGGATTCACCATTACTAGGTAAGACAACCTTAGTTTTATCTTGTTTATTTATTTCATATCTTGTAACATACATAAATACATATATTAAGCCCTTGTTATTATTGAGATGAGTAATAAATTCTTACTCATCATCCATTTATAATCATGGTTTTACCTTAATATTTTCCATTTCTTCACAAATGAGAATTTTAAAATTTGAAACACAATACAATAATCAAAATAATAATAAAACACTATGTGGCCTAGGGTTTGATGTTTGAAGATTGAGTTCAGTAAAATTTTAACCCTAATTTGGATCAAGTAATCCTACTTGGGTAAATAAGGTTAAGGATATATAAATGATAGGGTAAAATGGTTAATATCAAGTCCACAACATGCTAATTAATGTGTTATACTTAGATGTACCATATGTTAAATTTATAAAACTAAGAAAGGCTATCAATGGAAATTGAAACTAGGATAGATATAAAAATGACATAAAAGAGAGTAATTAGCTAGTTTTGATGCTAATTTACATCTATATTTGGTATAGGCATAAAATATATAGGAAGACAATTCTAGATCAATTGTTGGATTCTATATCTGATGTCTTTGGTCTTTAAACACTTGTGTCAGCTTAATATGGTTTTATCAATACTATTGTCAATGTTCAACACTAGTGTTCTTTATGGAATATCAACCAAAATAGGATGAAAACACCTAGATTATTTTAGGTTTGGATTCACCTTCACTCTTATGCATTTAGATCTGGGTCATGGAATGTTACTCTTAGTGAAATGGCAAAACCCTAGCTTTCCATTTTCAATGTGATATTGGTGAAAATGGGTTAGTTGGAAAATAATTTAGAGATGATATGTAATGACCCTTATATAAAAAGGTAATGCCTATATAGCCAATACTCTATAAGAGTGCCTTAGTCTCATGTATTTCTCCCTTACATGTTGGCTTGTGTGTGAATTATGTAATGTGTGTAAAACAAGTATAACAATGACATAACTTATAACTTAGAAAATATGACCTTATGACTGATCATTTAGTAATTCAAACCTATATTTGAGATTTTCCTTTGATTGATATCAGAATAGGGTAGAAAAGGAAATATTTTGGCAACTTGAGTGTTAATTTGGTCTCATTTCTAGGTGATGAATGAATGAGGGTTGATATTATATTTATAAAAATAATATTGGGAGATAACTCACATAAATGCACATAGTTCAACCATTATAATATGTTTCATTTGAAAATTGAATGGATTTATGTCACTAAAAACTTATGTCAAATTAAGACAATAATAATGATGTTACTGTCTATCTTGGACATTGGTGTCTAGGGAAAAAGAGATCAAACATTGGCTCAAAACTTATAAAGGTGAAAAATAAGTAAATTTTAAGAATTCTAGGAAAGATGGGATGTCTATGTCATCAATATAAAATTTGATCAGACTAATAAATTAGCCAAGGGGCATAAGATAGAGTAAATGCAAGGATTTTATAAGCAAGGCATATGTAGGACTAAGAGGAACAACCTAGGTTTGCATTTTCCAAGTATATAAGACTGAAGTGCTAAATAATCACAAAATATCATCTATATGAAGGTATCTCTCTCAATCCAATAAAAAGTTCATTCTCTTCTTGAACAAGCATATGGGGGAATTTTTAGTGGCCACTGTAGTGAACTCACTACAACTTATAAATGCCTATACATGAGATACATCTATCCCACACTTCAAAAATATGCTATCACATTCACCAAAAAACTAAAATCCTTGCTAATTTCATGATGATATTATTCACTCTCCTCTAGCTAAGCTTCAAACATTAGAATCTCTTTGGCTATTTTTCATGTGGGGATTAGATCTCAGTAGAAAATTAACTCACTCTTAAGATGATCATATATTCATCATCATGACCACTAAGTATTTCACCAAGTGGGTTGATGTTATGCCCCTTGCTAATGTCATGGGTATCACTTATCCAAATTCAAATCAATAAAATCATTTGTCACTTTATAATTATCCACACCATTATTTATGATAATGGTGGAAATTTAAAAAATAAAGATATTGAATAATTATGTGCTAATTTTAAAATCACACACAAATTCTCCATAACTTATCATCTTCAATATAATTCCAAAGTAGAGACCACTAAAAATATCTTAATAAAATCTTACAAAAGATAATTAAAATTTATTGTTTTGACTTACATCTCAAATTTTATCTGACACTTTGGGCTTATCACACAAGCATTCATAATACTACTTAGGTAACCCTTTTTCCCTTAGTTTATTGCTTCAAATATTTCTTACCATTAGAATTTAAACTACCATCCTTACATATCTCTCTTCATAACATTAT